>JACCGJ010010187.1:0-189651 GCA_013407085.1 Atriophallophorus winterbourni
TCATGCGAATATCCTTTTAAATTCTTGATTTTCATATAACTCGATTCCTTAACTGTTCTATAGAAGAGCGAAACGCTCCTTAGATGATTCTAGCTTCTATGGCGGTCGGTTGCATGTATGTTTTGCGCCAGAATATGAAACTACGGCTGATTGTCGCGTCAAGCTTCACACATGTCGTCGTTCGAATGCGCGTGTGGCAAGGAAAGCAGGTATGTTTTACCGTTTTCTTTCCATCTTTATCAAGCGAAAGTATGCTTCGTGTAATTTTAGTATTGAGTGTCAATGCTTACCCATTTTCATTTTCAGTACACTCATCAAACGTTCTTTTATTTTCTCTCGCAATGCTGTTTTAGAGCATGAATACATGCAACGGTTATCCACCCCCGTTCCCCATCCTTCAACACACTGCAAACCATTGGCCATTCGTTCTGAAGTTGGCAAGACGGATCAATCAGAAGCTAATGTTTATTCACAACCCCTGAACCGCACCGATTCTAATACATTCACAGGATACCGGCATTCACAGCCACTTCAGCCGCCTTTGGATGCCCTGGATGAGGCTAGACAACATTGGATGCTCCAAAATGCTTCTTTCATGACCACATTAATTCAGCGTAGCACCGAGCCACCAATAAGTACAACAACTACCATATCTTCGGAAACACATTCGAGCAATCTACGAATTATAGAGTACGTGCACTGATTAATCATCTCTTAGTGTCAAATTAGGTACCATTGTTATTCATTTATTCAATTGTTGTTATTCGTTTTTCTTTTTTAGAAGACCGATTCCCTTACCTGTATTGCAAGCATTAAGTTGGAAACCTTATCCAACGCCTGTAACATCAATTGATTCAACGAAACCACCACCGACAAATGCATTTAACACAAACTGTACAAATGACTCTAGCATTCTCCGACCTGGCTGGTTTACTCCACGTTGTTTACGTATCAAAAATCAGCTCACAAACTTGAAACAGTCAAAAGCAGATGACCACACACCTCAAATTGAACCACATGCAACAGTTAGCACCAGTGAATTAAAACGTTTGGCGTTCACAGTTCGAGATAACGAACAAGGACCTTCTTTCCCTCCACATTCTTCAACAATCACTAAAAGGTATTGATGCCATGATTTACAATGATATTTTTCTCCCTTCATTATTTATGTTTTTGTATTATTGTCCCATATCTTGCTATCTTACTAGTTGTTTTGCAATTCTGATGTCCTCTGTGTGCGTTTTGTGTCTGAAAACCGGCAACATCAGAAAGACATCTTGTCTTGTTTGTGAATATAAATAGCCAATATCAACTATGATTTTGTTCTCGCGCATCATGTCGGCCTCTAACGACGCGGCGTGAACATTTAATTAACTATGGTTCATCAAGCAAACATCTTAGGTGCGTGACATACTTTTGTGCTCCTCAGGTAGCGCCAGGTATATTGATTTGCCACTAGTATTGATCTGCATGTGAAAACGTGCTGGAGACTGACTACTATTCCTGATTTAATTTCTCATATCTGTCTTGGTATATGGTATGGTATGAAAGCACAAGCCTGATCCAGGCAAAGTGCCGTACAGTCATAGACTGCACGTGAGCTAAGATACTGTCAGGTTGCCCAGGCCTAGACAGATATGAGGAAGAAAAAAGAACAGGAAATGGTAGTGTGGCTCCAGCCTGTTTCAGCATGCAGCTCATTACCTCTGGCCAATCAATTTAGCACGATGTTAGCCGCGCAGCACATAAGTAGTTTACGATTGCACACCCGTGTGTGTACGATTGCACATCCGTGTCTTGGCATAGGCAACCTGACACCATCTTGGCCCATGTTCAGTCCATGAATTTGCGGCATTTAGCCTGATTTCAAACTTCATACACATCATTATACTTGAATGCCACTCTTAATCAAATTAGCACAGCCAACCTTTTGATGACCAATCCACATAGTGGATCTAAGTCAACCGATCAAATCTATCGAAACGGCCAGTTTTTCGGGTGCTCATATCTTCCGCACTTACACACCACAACCAGTTTTCAGCTGCTTGCCGTCAGCAAATCGAGACAGTAAGATTAGTTTCAATTAGGCTTGAAACAATGGATAAGTGTGAAACAAAGCTATACTTGAATGCCACTGGTAATCAAGGCTCACTGAACCTAGTTTTACTGTCTCCATCTGTTGACGACAAACAACCAGAAACCGGTTCTGTCGTGTAAGTGCGCGGGGATGGGAGTACATCAGTTACAATCTAGACGGAATGACATCTCGCAATCAATCAATATCTGTTGTTATCCAAGATGAGAGATTTATGGTTGAAAATGCAATGTGTTCCATAACCATGGGATATATATGAAAATATCTATGGCAGTTCTATTTTCAGTGTGGGATATCCAACATACAACCATGATCTCGTGTCTTGGTGAAATGTTCACGTCGGAATAACTTATCTTGGGATTTAGTAAAAGCATGTAGCGGGGTAATGTCGCCTCGCATTCTGCTTTCTGTAACCGTCCTCAGACCCGTGCACGGATGTGTAATTGGGCAGTACTTTGTACTGTGCGGCTAACCGTGCTAAATTGATTGGCCAGAAGTAGTGAGCTGCATGCTGAAACATGCTCGAGTCTAACTACTATTTCCTGTTGTTTTTTCTTCCTCATATCTGTCTTGGCCTGGGCAACCTGACAGTATCTTCGCCCACGTGCAGTCTTTGAGTGTGCAGCACTTTGCTTGGATCAGGCTTGTGCCTTCATACCATACCATACCTCAGGCCCGACCATTTAAATTGCACAGCGTGTGACAGATATTCAAAACGGTCGACAAGCTCAGATGCTGGATGATATACACAATACAGAAACAAGATATATTTTGGAGCCCTGGTGTTTTGTGCCAATATATTCAGCATTGACCCGAAAGTATATCGATATTAACCATTTTCACTCTCGTTTCACTGATTTTCACCAATTTTAATGTCTCAACCTGATAAAAGCGAACAGCTAAAAACCGGTCTTAGTGTGTAAGTGCATGGGGATATGAGTCGTTTTAAAACTGGCCATTTCCATTAATCTGATCGGTGGCATTCACGTATAACTTTATTTACTACTTTTCACCGCTGATGATAAACGGCCTATAACCGGTTGCAGTGTATAGGTGCATGGTATGTGAGTATTTTTAAAACTGGTCAATTACATAAATATGATCGATTGATCGAGATCAACTGTGTGGACCAGTCATCCAAAGGTTGGCTATGACAATGTGTAATGACATTGAAATACAGATTTTTATTGAAAAGTACAGGATTTTACATAACAAGTACGGTGTCATCAACTCTGCCGTCATTTTGCTATTTCAATGTTTCAGAGTTGTTTTCCACGGACCGGCATCGAAACGACCGAAGCTATGTAACTCATTCCAGCCCGGACAGTCGAGCACTTGACAGCTGTCTCTCGTTGTTCTGGCGAATGTGCACATGTGATGAGTTGAGATCCTTCCCTACCTTTTCATGGGTGTTTTTCTTCTCTTCTCAGACAACTCTGTATTCAGTCATTTATGTTATTGTACATTTTGAGCTTGAGTGTTTGAAATCAACTTCCTATGTACAGATTTCACGTTTCCAAATTTAATGTCCCAGATTTTTACCTTTGCATGACATATTAAAAGCAGGTATTCATCTGTGTTCATTTTCCTCATCAAGTGATCAAAGCTCACAACGTATTTAATGATTGATTCGTTTAAAAACATCGCAATGAAGGTGTGAAAATTGTTTGCATTTATCTTAAGCATGATAACCTTCGGATTGATGTCTTTGTCATCAAGGATTGCACTATATCATGGGCAAGACCGGAGGACGTAACTCACACACACACTCATGAGGCAACACATGAGTGACACACGGCAGTTATCTCGCGGTATTTTCCTCACAACCCTACTTGGTTACACAGGGAGACACGAAATTCAAGCTTTCGCCTTCTAGGTAAATGGTCGATATAGAGTAGAATACCATTCCGGAAACGCTAAAACTCACGGAAGCACAGGACCGGTTTCGAGGTTTGCTCTCATCAGTAGGCGTATCCGCTGGACTTCCCGCGTTTTTCGAATCTATTTGTGCTAGAGGATGGCACTGCAATGGGAACTGAAGTATCTAGTCTACTTGTAGTATAAGTAGCTGCAGGAGGGGGGGCTAAACTAGAAAAAAAAAAAAAAAAATAAAAAAAAAAAAAAAAAAATAAAAAAAAAAAAACCCCAACTGATCCAAACGGGTTATTGCCGCGAGGCCGTACTAGTTCGAAACGCGAGGAGTCCAGCGGATAAGCATAGCTGATGAGAGGCAAAAACCTCGAAACCGGTCCTGTGCTTCCGGTGAGATTTTAGCGTTTCGGAATGGTATTCTACTCTGATCTATCCAAAGGTTGTAATAACCCTCGCGGCAATACGCCGTTTGATCAGATGGAGCTTAGTTTAGTCCATTCAGCTACTTAGAAAGTAGCAAGTAGGACCGAGAACTTCAGTTCACATTGGGTCCGAATTATTTGTTTTGATTTGTAAAAAAAGAATATTTGCAGTCATTTCACTTGTAATCAACTGGAACAGTTATGCACAGGTTAGCTGGGCTGCAACCACGCGTAATTGACGAACTCTTCACTTAGCGCGTTTTTCCAGTCCCACTTGTTACTGTTTTAAGAACAATATTCTCCTCGTCAACCTTGGACTGATGGATAAACCTATTGGTTTCAGCTTAGCTCATACCTAAACTTAACTTTCATTGTTTCTACAAACATCGGGATATTATCCCTAATCCGTATGAACAATAAAGATAAGGAAAACGCTTGTGTTCAACCTAGATTTCAGCAGTACAACGACTTCAAAGCAACCTCATGCGATATGTACCTGTCTGGGCTGAAAATGAAGGAACATTAGTTGTACCGTTTAAGCAGCAGTGACTGCCAATCAGTTCAGCATTGTGCTACTATGCAGCTCCCATATTCTTTGTACGATTACCCAATAGAACGTTCGACACACCATTCACACATCAGTTGCCTGTTTAAATGATGTTTGATACGCGCTCTATGTATTATTCATATTCCAAACCATAGAGTGAACACAATATCAGGCATGTTAGTAGTCTGATTGGCGGGTCCTAATATCCACCCGGCGCGCGAGCCCCGTCATGCGGACGAATCGTCTGATGATGTTTCACATTCAGCAACCAAGTTCATAACTTGCTGACGATTCAGTCGCTTGTGCTACGTCGATACCTGGTCCACCAAGCCGATTGCTTTCGAACTTACCGTCTTTATTTTGAAATGCTTCCTTGCTGTGATGTGGATATGAGTTAATGGATGAGCACTGTTGTTACTTTATTCCGAGTCATGAATTTGACAACAATTCCATTTTTCGGTTATTGGTTCCTATCCCCGAAATTAAACGTTTAGTGTGAATGGTACAAATAAAACCTGTTTTGAACAAAATTACTCGTTTGCTTGCATTTCAGTCACACACCATCATCAGAGACAGCATTACACCGGTAGCATGTACCAAGTTCTTAACTGCCACACAACCATGAAAAAGTAAAATCCTAAAAGATGGGGAAGGGTGGGACTTAAATTGTTACGGCTTCTATAGAAGAGTAAGCACAAACAAACTGGGGAAGAGGTGCCTACACCTCGAATGGAACATGCATTCAAATAAGTTTCGTGAACGAGTAGAGCAACATCAGCACGGCAGCTTCCTTGCGGCTTTCACTGTCATGCATCATAACAAGCTTTTCTCGTCACTCAGCTTGACAACATACAAGGTTATGCAAACACTCCAAGAAGATGCTTAGTGCAAGACCGCCATTGAACCACTTTGGGTTGTTGTTAGGGACATATCCTGAAGAGTAACCTCTGATTGAGATATACGAGTGCGGGGACCCAGTCTGAAAGACGTGATGGACGAACTTAGAAAGCCGACTTAGAAAGGTCCTCTAGTATGTTTTTTGCTACCTATGCCACTTGACGTTTTTGGCCACCACGAGATTTACGCCAATCAGGATGTGACGTCGCAAAAATAATCCGTTTCGGAAGTCTGCGGTGCGGCATCCGTAAAACATGACCCAACCAGCGTAACCTATGTAGGTTGATCGGCTTCTCTATATCAACATTATTATCGAATAACTTATTTCGGAGAGCATTGTTTGGTATACGATTGGAACAGCTAACTCCTAGACTGTTGCGGCGACATCGGCTGTCAAATACTTGGAGATGCTTAATGTGTTCTTTACGTAAGGTCCACGTTTGGCAGCCATACAGTAACAGTCCGAACTGTCGCTTTATAGACTCTACCCTTGAGTAGCAGAAACAGTCCTTTCTGACGCCAGAGATGACCTAGGTTGCGGAATGCTACGGTCGCTTTAGAAATGCGTGCCGAGACCTCGTCATCTAACGATGCATAATTATTGATACGCAAAGCGATTAACAATTTCAAGTGCCTGAATGTCAAGTAATAAATTGCTGTTTGATACTTAAAGGGTTCAGAACGCATTTCAAATGTAGGCACTACAATAACGAGCTTGTTCAGTATCGCCTGTGCATTTGTATATGAGTCGAACAGCAGAACTATATCATCAGCATAGTCCAAGTCGAGAAGCTTGCCGCCTGGCATCATGTGAACTCCAAAAGCTGGGGCTCCTTCATTGCATAATTCCATGATGGCATCAATTACAAAATTGAACAAAAACGGAGAAATCGGACATCCTTGTCGGACGCCACTTGTGATGGGGAATTTGGGTGAAAGGTCGTTGCAAACCCTAACGCATCCGTATATATGAGCATAAAGTGCGCGCTGTATGTTGACATACTTTTGCGGAACGCCTTTGCACAGCAATGGTGTTAAAAAGGACATTTCGATCGATTGAATCGAATCCTCTCAAGTCTAAACAGATGGCTGTCGATAAGTGTGCTGCATTTCTAAGATCTGTCGAAGAGTAAAAATGTTGTCGACACAGTCTCTGCCAGTTCGGAAGCCAGCTTGCTGCTCTCATATCTGTGATTCCTTATGCAATGTTAATCTCCAAAGATATATGGACGCTAATAATCTCGTGATCATGGGTTTGAGACTTATCCCGCGGTGATTAAGGCATGAGATTCGCACACATTTTTTCAAATATCGGAATGATAAGCGATTCACCCCAACTCTGAGGGACGGATTCTGGTAATCACATTTCACGGAAGAGATCGCCTAATGTTTTGATTGAGTCTTGACAACCTTCTTTGAACAAAACAGGCGGTATGTCATCGGGGCCGGCAGCTTTTAATGGTTTCATGGATTAGATGGATTCTTTAATTTTTAAATCAGTATGGGGATCTACGCGAACAGGCCAAGGATCATATTGTTTCAAATGAAATGATTCCTTTGCCGGCGGTCGGCTAAATTGTTCTTGAAAATGTTAGGCCCGGCGTAAGAGGCGGCGATTCTTATTAGTGATAAGAGTACCGTATATTTTAGCGATAGTCTCACTCACTCCTTTGTTCGTTGGACCCGTCGATCGGACAAGTTGGAAGGGTTTTCGCAAGTTATACCAGCATTATATGGTAATTCCATTCGTTTGACCTTATTTAGCCACCACGTTTCTCTGTCTAGTCGTAAGCTCCGTTTAAGTTCATTTCTTACGCGTCTACGCTCTGTATTGTGTCCAGGATCATGAGGTATTTGGCGTCGCTGGTGAAGAATTTCTATAGAGCTCTGTGATATCCAGCGGTGGGTTTGGGGTTGATTGTGTAGTCTCACGGGCCGATATTGCGGCTGCTCGCATAATCCCTGCTATTTTGTTCCACTTTTCATCGGCAGTTGCACACAAAGCAACTGGGAGTGAATTACGTAGAGTGGTCCTATAAATGTATTGAACTGCAGACTGAGAGAATTTTTCGACCGCAATGTGTTTCCCATTCTAAGGGTTCGTACCGGAAAACTTTAACTGGAACCGACACCGCACAGGAACATTATCTATATCTATGCAGGTATTCCAAATTGAGCAGCATTCCTCAATGCAACCTCTACAACGAGCACTTATGGCGATATGGTCAATTTGGGCCGAAGGTTGGCTTCCATCTGGCGAGTGCCATGTGGCATATTGACATCTTTAATTGCGAAAGGAAGTGCTGCTAATGAGATTGTGCACAGAATTGTATAAACCGTTCACCATTATCTTTGCGTTGGCCTTCAATACCAAACATGCCACCTAATTGTGATTCAGATGTATCTAAGCGACCCAGTCTGGCATTCATATCTCCCGCTAAGACAACAATATCTGAGCTTTTTGCACGTCGCAAAAGAGTATATAGATTGTCGTAGAATCCGTTCTTCTGGTCGTTAGAATTGGTGTTAGTCTGGGGTAAGTTGCTACAATAACCAAGAATCTCTGATTAGATGATTTCGAGTTTGGTCTAATATTCCTGGCTAGTCTAACGGCGCACATTCTGCTATTGCAAGGAGTGCAATCGATTAAACAGGATTCGCCACGTGAATTCAGCGCTATACCAACACCCACCTGTCCTGAAATGGCAGTTACAGAATCACCGGAGCAGCGCGAAAAGTAGCAAGACGAAAGGTCTGGGGCAGTAAGTTCAGTAATTATAGACGGATCATATAAGCGCGTTTCCGATAAGCAGCAAACATCAATATTCAGACTATCTAAGAGCCAATGCAGCTCGCTGGCCTATTTGTCTGAGAGTTCTGACATTCTTAGCTCCATATTGAGCTTAGGTCCGTGGTTTCAGAAAGTAATATGTGTACCGAATGTGGCAGTTGAGTATTCGGTACGCGCTACCGGTGTAATGCTGCCTGTGATAATGATGATGTTCCAACATGTTCAGCGCGGTCTTTTCTAAAGCTGGGATTGGCAGACGGAGAGTTGTTAAGAGTGGATGGGATAGAGGATGGGTCGGAAAACGTTTGAAGAGCATGGTCAGTAATATCTGCTGTATGCAGCAGGTAAGGTGACCCTGTTTATCGTGCACTATGTTGTTAGGATTTGTAGTTGTGGTCGCCCATTCATAGACTGGAGACCAATTAGGTTTCTCGACCCAATTCTATGGCTAAAATGCCTTTCTCACGAGGCAGCGAGTTGAGTTGAGACCGTGTTCGTCTGACCTCTAACCTTCTGGCTCTGAAGGTGCCCGAAGATCAACACCCGGTATAGCTCAATTGGTCATAGTGGTACACAAACCATCGCACAACGTTAAGTTTCATTCTCAACGCGACACGGATCACACACCTGTTTGCTACATCTGCCTACTTATATTATTTTAGTAACGTGAGAACTTTTCTATAATTGGCTTACCTATCTGCAGGTCCTAGAAACTAGTTAATTCAAATCATGGTGCTCATCCACCCCTTAATTCATACTACTCTCGGTTACTCAATGCTTCCTTTGATACGCCATGTGTATATTCCATTCATTAAAACAAATCCTTATTAAACAAATTGCTATTTTCCGTCGATCCCGAATGTGGATGAAATTGAGTTATTAGGTCTGATTTTATGCTCTATTTTTATGGATGATTTTAAAAAATGGAAATGATGAACTTGCACTCATTGCTATCTACGAATTTCACATCTAATTCCTTGAGCAGTTTGTACGAAATGTATTGGCAATCTCCAAGACATTAGCGGTAAATTACTAAAGTTTTCTTGTTTGATATTATCAAAGAATGCTCCTCATTCGTGATCATTTTTATAGCTTCCCATTCTGCATTTGCGAGACAGATTTCAATTTTACCCGCTTGTATATCTTCACTGATTTTTTCATGTTTGTTTGATGTCATTATTCCGGTGTACTCAGTATCTCCCTTTATAGCAATCGGAAATACTCATCATTGATTTCCGATAAAAATCATTTCTTTCGTTTCCTTTCTATATTTGACTTCATATATGGATTGTTTCATTTAATTTTTCGTAAGAAAACAGTTATTCTATTCCGATCAGAATCCCAGTGCCCATGCTCCGAGAATTCATTCGGCATCGATTTTTTATCCTGCTTTTACGAAACTTTGATTTAGAATTTTTTCTGTTTAATTGAGTTTAAGTACCTCGATTTTGATTTATCCGTTTCCCATTGCTTCCATCAACGCGGTTTCGTTACTTTCTAAGGATTTCGTGACGTCTCATGAAAAAATTTCATGTGGTTTTTAAAACAAATTGCATTCGGATTTTAGGATGAAATTCTCCTGATAAGGATTCAGACAGGTTTACGACGTCTTTGCACGAGTTTGTTGAACGAAAAAGCCGTGCAGTGACCATAAATTATATGTGGAATGCTTGTGGCGACCGGGGAAATGCATGGCAAGTTTTCGATTTTGCACCGATGGGGGTTTGGAATTATCATACTACGTCGCAAGTACTGATTGTTTCAGCGTGACATATTCTATAAATACTGTAAATGTTTTATATAATCAATCAAATGGTTCTTTTTAAACGCTGTTTTGTTGGTATAATTAAAATAAACCGTATTCCCTTATGGTGCATCAACACATCTTAATTACCCTCTTCATTTTCAACATGATCTGTTGAGTTCTAATTAAAGCAACTTACCAAATGACCTATGTAGCTGAAATCATCAATCGTTTAAGCATGGTAGTTGAATAGATTAGTAGTAGTTGAATATTTCTGCAATAAATGTGGATAATATACGGGCCAGACACATGTCCACTTTTACTATCTAGAATGGAAATACTACACATCGTTTGACTTTGTTACGAAACCTCGATTTTTATTTGACTTGAGTGAATTTTTGAAGTTTTCCTTACTCACCGACTCGGGTGCTATTGATTGCTTCGTTGTCTAGTGTCTGTTTCAAATCTGGTGTTAACTTATTTGTATCGTCCATTTCATGTTGCTCCTCGGTCTGAGATTAGCCATTCGTGGCATAGCTGGCAGCTAAACTTAATGTCACACGCTCACAATCAGAACTATTAAAGTTTCAAGACACATGTAGTTTAATCAGCCAATTGATATTTCTTTAACTTGACTGTCGTTGTAAGTGCAGGGTTTAACGTAGATTTGGCATTTTTGACATCATTTAATACTGGTAATATAAATGTACTTAAAACCTGAATTCTACTCACACTGACGCCCTTGGTTTTTCTAAGCTTGTGTGCGAGAAGCGAAATTTTACCCATAACTGCTCACAACGATACCTTATGAAGTTCACGTATATTAATAACTATTAGCGCCATGTATAGAATTTGTCTTTCTGATGTTTTAGTTTTGCTTCCAACTGACTGTGACAGTTCAACCTGCAATTACATTACCAGAACATCACGTTTCTCACATTAAACTCAATATAATTCATAAAATTTTATTTCCCAATGTGCAGGCGATGATGAGTGTATTCTCGTTGTGATTTATTCCTGTTGCTTTGCTCCGCTTCATTCGAGCAGTATAAACAAACAAAGTGATTGACATTCAGTTGTCCTTAATGGATTTTCAGTATTGCAGTTCGCATCACGCACCACTCAAACGAAAAATTCATGCATATGGAAAACAATATAATTCTTGAGAGCTCGGGAAAATACAAGAAAGTGTTTTTCACTCTCTCTGCTTGATCCTAATTTAAATAGCCGTCAAGACGAACGAATCAATAGGTCCATCGAAATGTGTGGTGAGATAATCAGCAATCAGTATGCAAACTAAACCACAAAACAAAATTCAAACATAGGTTGTTTTTAGGGCAGCAAAGTTAAACTTCGATTGTCAGTCGACGCTTTTGGCTAATTTGACGAAATACAGTATCAAAAGGCTGTTTCATCATTTGTGTGGTAGAAAAGTTTTGCTTGACTCATCGCATGCCGGAACACTTTCAAAGGTAGAGGTGGGGATGGAGTGCTATTTAATTACGTATCATGTTCTGACTAAAACACTTGATCTGACGAAGCTTCTGTGCCAGAAGCGAAACATTACCAAAACCTGCTCTAACTGATTGCACTCAAATTTCTTTGCATTAAGAGTACACGATCGGTCTCAAACATATTCGATTTGAAATGTGATTAATATTGAACATTAAACTAGCATAATTAAAGAACGTAACATTGATTTCAGTTTAACGCTTTGATATGAATCAAATTTATCTTAAAATTTTTACTTACCATTTAGTTTTGCTGACATTCAAATAGTCTGCGGGTAGATCAGTACCAGTTATTACAATTCAAGTAGAATGCCATAGTGTCGCGTCAGCCTATTGGCCAAGACTCGCAACATTCAATGTGTATATTCCCGGTTCAAATCCACGCTGTGGTTCCTACTCCGCGGGATGTGATCAACTCATTACTTTGGTCATCCATAAGCGCCTTGAGTGTGTAGCAGACCATTTATTATTGTACACTTCTATTTACTCTATCTTTCTCTAACATGTGATTCAAAAGTCTGTTTGCATCACGTTTATATTGTCGCCCGGCCGGTGACATCAACCAGTTCAAAAAATAATATGGTGCGACATATATAAAGAAGTGGATACTAAGAGCAATGAACAAGAGGATATCGGAGACAAGAACATCAACCGGCAGCGAACAACAGTACTGCCCTCTTTTCCTGACGTGTGTAGATCGATACACACGTTGGCGACTACTTATCACCCCGCAAGACCAGGAATCACTATGTGATTCTGTGTTTGAACACCGTGGTTCGTTGTACGAACCCCATGTAACAGTGGTATTCAAGTGTAACATTGTTTACTTATACATGCGTTTCAATCAATCCGGGTGTAAATTTGGTTCCAGCATGACTCACAAAATTAAATTTCACAGGCAGCTAAGTATCGAGTTTGTGAAATCATGTCCGTTTTCGTGAAGGAAAGAAGTCAGAACTTTTCGTTCTTGGTTCAGTGATGCCATAACTGTTTGCCAATTTTGAGTGATCATATAATGGCTTGTTTAATTGCTAATATACAATGGTTTCCGGTTATACATTACATCACTATACATTAAATGTTCAGATTTAGCCTGTTGATAATAGGTTTTCACTTTAGTTTCAATTGGAAACAGCCTGGAACATTACAGAGTGCTTTAAGCATATGGGCGTGTTGAAAGCAAAACCAAACCGGTTCCTTGTGTGATCTGACGTTAATGTATGTTTTAAATTCTAGTTTACGCAAAACCTCGAAAATTGATTCAAGATTCTAGATATCATGAAAATCAAGAATTTGTACTGACAATGCATTTCGCTCAAAAATCACCATAGAATAATGAATTTTCGTTTATAAATAAATAAGTCGCATTCAATTACAGCTCGTGTTGGAGTTAATGTGTTGATGTTGATGGTAACTCCACTCAACGAAAATCGAGCGACCATTATTAAAACCTTGATTCTAATTTCGAAACTGAAACGTTTATATGTTTACCGTTTTGTTATTTACTATTTGCCTGCTGGTTTGACGGTTCATATATGTCCTTGCGAATTGCAATGAAGAAAAAATTCAGGTGTCTGAACATGCTCCAGATTAACAACCTCAATTCAAACTGACATCGCATTTAAAAAAAGCAACATGTGTCCTAAATCTAGTCAATCAGGTATTCGGGAAATTTTCACAAAAGACATTTCAAGGATCATGAAAACATACCTGAGACAAGCCATGGCATACGCTATGCAATCATGATCTCTGCAGCTCAAGAACGATGCACAACTTATGCAGCAAATGTATCACCGCTCAACAAATCTAGTTCCTGACATCCGAAACAAGCATTTTAAAGAAAGTATAGCTCACCTGTATCTGTTCTAATTTCCCATTCGGTAAATCAGAGGAGACCATATCCTACTGTACAAAATATTGCATACAGCGAAAGGATTCCCGGATTTATCGGACCCATCATTATAGGCTAATAGTGCTCCATTCCCGCCCAAACTGTAGAAGATTTTTATTCTGTCCGAGTCTGTTTTACTTGGAACAGGTTACCTTCTGCCGTTACTCACTCCACTAGCTTGCATACATTTAATAGGAAATTAGACGAGTTTATATTTATTCGTTTCCCAAATACTTATATACTGTTTTAATCTAATTGCTCAGCGTGTTTTCATACACTTTTATTCTATTTTTCACCATACTATGGTTATTGTTCATCTTAATGCATTTTAGACCATAAAAAACCTTGAATTACCTCGAATGTTCACCCATCTACGACGGCGCCACCTACGTTGGCTGGGCCATGCGTACAGAATATAGAATGGCCGTCTTCCAAAAGATCTACTTTATGATGAATTAAAATCAGGAAGTTGACCATTAAATAGACCGCATTTCTGGTGTTAAGACATTTGCAAAATAGATATGAAAGCTCTTGAAATCGAGCTTGCAATTTAGGAAGAAATTGCTCTTGAGCGATAACTTTGGAAGCATTGTGTAATGCGCCGTCTGCAAGCTGGAAAATAGCACATACTGCTCTCGTCCGCCAATCGTAGATCATGACGTCAAAATGCAACTGCGACCGATCATCCGAGTACTGCATAACGCTGTCAGCGTTGCGGGAGAGATTGCTCTCCCCGGAATGGGACTGTTTAGTCATTTGTATCATGGTAGAGCATGGAAACATCATGCGCTTGTGATGTGAATCCATAGTCGACATCAACTGAAGAAGGACAACAATAATATTTATTCATATCCTATCAAGTTCATGTAGTGTAAATACTGTACAACATTAAATATGCTCAACTTATTCTGTGATAATTTTGAACGGTTTCAAATGTCAGAAATGCCTTGAAATGAATTTCGAAAATATATTAGCAGGCTGTATACAAATGTTTCATTTTGGAATAAATTATTTCTGTTAGCCATAAATCAGACATAAAGGAGAATGCGAGGTGATCTCATCATCTCATACAAAATACTTACTACTGTTTCACAACCTATGGACATATTATTCCACCTTCGAACTTTCAGCAACAGCCGTGGTCATGGTTACCAGTTGGAAATACCACATTCCAAACGGAACTGCCGCAGGTATTTTATTCGGTGCGTGTGTGCTTTGTTTGGAATTCCCAACCTGCCGATTTGGTAAGCTCAAACAGTTTGTCTATATTCAAATCGAAACTTGAAGATTATATGAGAGCTAATCCGAATTTTGCCCCCAACTATTATTAAACTATTATCGTCCCATTAATTTTTATTTTATTTATACATATATACCTATAGTACCTATAGTTCGACTCCATGGTTATTGTAAAGTTAATTGCTTTTTCAACCATACATCTTGAAACTTCAATCTTGAAGCTGGAGGTAATTTTAAAAGGCGTTTTTCATCATGACTAAACTGTATTTTACCTTTTCAGCACGAACTTCGTTTGAGTGGTTCACCACAGTTTTTGACCAGACCACACAGTGCCTGTGAATTCACACGTTGGTTTTGAATATCGGTCGTTGGTGGGTGGTTTCGCGAATATTGAACTTCCGTTCTTTTTCTATATGGAAGATTTGTTGGCATATTATTAATAACATGCTGTTCGTGTATCGATTTGAGAAAATAACAAGGATTCCAGTTTACAAGGATTTATGGTTAAAACGTTAATACTTTACAACACCACAGGGTTACGGTATGAATGAAAATGTGAAAAATATAATATTATAAAAGGAATAGAAAATGTCAAATTTAAGGCTCACGAATGATGTTTTTTGCATATGTAAGTCCAATTTCGCTTAAACACACCGCCAGGAAAGTAGAGCCCACTGCATGTTGGGGTAGAGAATTCCAGAGAAATACGGTGAAAATAATGCGTCGACGGGAAATTGGGATGTAAAGGGATAAGGTATGTCCGCGTGTCACTTTCACATCACACACATCAATCAAGTGTTTTAGTGGATGTCCTTCGGTGGACACAATTCTATAGGTCAGAATAATAATGCGTCGTATCTCCCTTTGGGCAAAGTCACGTCGACACAGATGTATCAATCTTTCGGTTTGCGGAACACTGCGAAGACCCATCATAAACTTTGTTGCTATGTGATAGATTTTATCAAAGAGAGCAATATCCTTTCGCAGCCAAGGAGCCCAGACCTCTACAGCATACACCATCGTAGGGTAGACGTTCATTATCCTTGGTAAATTTACAAGCGAGAATCTTCCAAATATTCTTCGAAAAGTACCTAACAATCTGTTATCTTGGCAGTGAACCGTGCTCTTCAGGCTTCCACTAATCCATACTCCAAGTTCTTTTCCGACGAGCTCCATGTCAAGTTTTCAGTTCCCAATCGATATGTCCACGGAACATACATGCCAAGGTGGAACATCTTACTTTTTCGACGGTTAAATGTCATATCATTCATTAACGCCCAAATTCACACGTTGTCTAATTCCATTGACAGTGGCTCACAATCATCTGCAGAACTGATTTGCGTCCAAAATTTTCATATCATCCGCGAACAGGACAATTTTAGATCATATGAGAGGGTTAAATTGTTTATGTATAATAGAAAGAGAAGCGGGCCCTGCACGGACCCTTGTGGGTCTCCGCTGATGTATTTGAACATTTGGGATAGCACTCTGTTTACTCTAACTCGTGCATGGCGATCTGACAGGCAGTCGCACAACCATGAGAGGAGTGGATCACATATTCCTGCACACATCATTTTTGAAGAAGCAAATTGTTATTGACTTTGTAAAAGCTATTGAAATGTAACAGACTTGTAACAGACTTGAATGCAAGAACTTCTATCCAACTCCTTCATCCAGTCGTCTAACACTATGAGAAGATTCGTTAGACAGGAGCGATGGGATCGAAATACATGCTGAGCTGTCGAAAACAAATTACGCGATTCGTAGTGTACAATTATTCTCTCTGAGACTATACGTTTCATGATTTTACCAATAACAGGTAACCGTGTGATGGGGCGATAATTTGCAGCATCGGATCAGCAGCCGCCTTTGAAGATAGGTGCAATCACACCGGAATTCCAATCTTCTGGTACCACTTCCTTAAGCAAAGAACAGTTAAACAGGCTGGAAAGCGGTTCAGAAAGATGACGGTGACAGAACCTGAGCACATTCGGTGTTATACCATCCATACATGGGGATTTTCTTACATTTAGTTTGAGCAATTGACTTGCAACAATCTCTGGATTTATCAACATTTCTCCCAATGTTTCGATTACTGAGTCGACTGAATACTCACAAGGTTCAACTAAAACCTTTGGCCCAAACACTTTAAAGTAATCAAACGCAAGAGATTTGTGGTTTCCAACATGGTCTCAATGAATTTTTCACGATTCTGGACGGCAAAATACCTGGTTTGAGTTTTGCTTTCGCGTTCATGATTTTGTATAGTAACTTAGGGTTGCGTTCCATTTTTGACAGGAGCATCAATTGGTGCGCTTCCTTATCCTCTCGAATAAGTGCAGTCACTTTGTTACGTAACAT
Source organism: Atriophallophorus winterbourni (assembly GCA_013407085.1). Taxonomy (NCBI): domain Eukaryota; kingdom Metazoa; phylum Platyhelminthes; class Trematoda; order Plagiorchiida; family Microphallidae; genus Atriophallophorus; species Atriophallophorus winterbourni. The sequence goes on from JACCGJ010010187.1 coordinate 17,371, forward strand.
ACAGAAATGTTGCCAAGAAGTAGAAGTATTGTTGGCTTTATGCTGCACCCACGCTGCTCGCTTCGATGCTATCCACTTTTTTGTTCTGCTGTGGACAACAAAACGAAGTTCATGTTCGGATCTTCAGTTTCAGAAAATATACAAACTCGTTCCATTGCGAGTCAGGGCTTGTGTAGTCCGTCTGCCAATACTGAATCTGCAGGAGTGATTTACTCAGGGCCAATTTGTCTACCCGGAGAACAACCGCATTCAGAGCAACAGATTGATTAGTACTGCGAACATAGTCGTACATAAGCACTGAATGGCACTAAGACCCGATCGCTTTGACAGATTGTTCTTCCGATGTTAACACCAAATCCAATACGGATGGACGGTCAGAACCTCTTCTCCGAGTGCATTCGTGAACATGGTTGTATAAAAGTACTCAATCTATTACCTCTCTAAATCGATATTATAGCGTTTGTGGGGAGTGAACGTCTCTGAGATAAAGGGTAGGCAGGCTAAAATCACACATAATAAGTATTGTTGCATGCTGAGTGCGAGTCAAGCGCTGAAGCACTTGGATCAACCTTCCGTTGTACGAATCCGTAGATGAAGGGGACCGGTAGACCACACCAAATCATGCAAACTTCACCAGACATCAGCGTTAAAGAACACCAAATTGTATCCTCAAGGATGAATTCTGTGTTGTCTATTGAACGGCACTGGAGTCGATTATGATAATAAAGAGCAACACCGCAACCAATTCCCTATCGATCGTTCCTCATCTAATTCATAATTGGAATCAATTGGGAAGAATACCACGTTTCTATCTTTGTGACCATGTCAGGTAAAGAGTGCGAGCATATTCCGGTTAACCCTTTCATGCCTGAATTATTTTCTAACCCGAAATAAAATATTTTTTCTTCGGAAACGAGTTGCCCAGAGGTGAAATAACACAAATAATATAAAACGTTTGTGATATTCACATAATTGAGAAAATAACAAAATGTAACCAATTGGTTACATCCGGCATAAGTCATCAGTGTACGATTTTGGTGACTTCTGCCGGATGGAACATAAAGGTTACATCTATTTAAACGCAACGCATTTCGAAGATTTTCAGATTTATTCCAATTTTTTTACATAATGTCTTTGTAGGCATGACTAAGTTTATACTGGAACAAAATTTATAATAACTGAGACTTTCACACGATTTTTATTCGGCTCACAAAACTGCGAATTGTGAGGATAAGTTCGAAACCCGTACCAACACATACTTTCTGTTTCACTGTGGACAAGTCAATGATGATTGCGAACAAAGAAGAAAATCACCCTGCAGTTGACAAAATTCTGTATGCCGCCGTGCAAAAAAATTCGGAAAATTCAGTTAGAATTAGCTTAAAATGATTTGCGAAGTTCATGTAACCAAAAGGTTACATCCGTCCTGAAAGGGTTAACTCCGCTAATTTGTTCGAAAGGCTCTGAGCATTTGTATATAAACATCTCATAGAGCCTGTAGTGTTCAAATCATGAAAGGTAATCAATGGGCGGACTCGGTTAGAGTCGCAATGCCCCTGTTTTTTGGAGCTATCGCATGATATTCAGTATCAACAGCATCACTCGGCGTTAGTGGGTCGGTACTATCCGTTTGCTTGCTTCCGGCTATTATCATGGGCAAGCTCAAATTGACGTTTTGGGCGAGGTTTCTTCTATTAGCTTTCCATTCACGTTTGATACCATCGGTCATTTCGGTTGTCAAGACAGTTAGCTTTAAATGGCTAGGACCTTGCATTTTATAGTTAGCAGACCGCGGTATCCTAAAAGCATCAACGAGTACAGCTTTTTTAATACCGATTATTTCGGTTAAGTATTTCCACTGTTCTGATCGTGCTCACACTTAACTTGAGAAAATAAGTCGGCAGCATCTTTCGGAACGCCTAGAAATACAATACTTCTGGGATTATTTTCTTCTAGATATTTCTTCGACGACTGTCGCTCCCGCCATAGTAAATCTGCATGGATACGACATGTAGACTATGGAACACCTCTAAGAAGATAATCATTTAAAAGTACCTATTCCACGTCCTCCGCAGATTGCAGCGTCAGTCGTAAAAGACGAGAATCATTTTGTGAGACGGGTTCAAATGGCTTTTCAGCCGAACTATGATGAGGGCTCTTTGGCAGTAACCTCTAAGTCGGGCATCTATGATGTCTTTATAACGTTTTTTATCAGTTCATTCAGTTTTTGTATACTGGATTCAAGTCCATTTAGACCCGTCTCAATTTCATACTCAGGGATTTTCGCTTCCGAGGAAAACGATGCTGGTTTGGCCTTGCAAACCCGGCAAACGTAACAAACACCGGGATAATTATCTCCGTTAATAATCGCTACCAAAACCGAGGTCAGCGATTTGTCGCATTTTGTATGCACTTTCATCAAACAAACTTAACACGTGAGAGACCTCTCCTTAGGACTTAATGACTTTTGGCAAACCGTAAACATACAGACCGATGCACTTTGTCTTCTTTTCGGGGTCATCCGGTCAGGGTTGAGATAAGCAATTTTCAGTGATGTGTGCAAAAGCCGTGGTTCTGTAGAGCGATCGATTATGAATATCGTGAGCGACGCAAAAGAGCGGTGTTCATAAATAAGAGCAAAAACAGATACGCTAAGAGCAAAATCGATATGCATCGGTAGTTGATCGCACGATGTTGAATATATAACCATTCGATGGCGAAGAATAAGATCTTTCCGTTGGCGTTCACTCCTTTGAGGACTTGAAGATTATTAGCAGCGATACGCACGTAAATCCAATATGGAAAAGTCACGAGAAATCCGAATTCGCTCATATTATCGAATATCGCTACGAGAGTGGGATAACCAGAAGGCTGACTTCGAGGGGACTCCAACAAGGTATAATATATCCGCGTACGTGTAGGTGTAAGAAAAGTATATCCTGATAATCAGAAGCTCAAAATAATGCGACCGCACGGCACGATGCGGATGGGGAAATGTTTCATCATCATTATTAAAATGTGATCTCAAGTCACGATTTATTATATAATCTTGGTTTGATTCATGCAACGGAGCTTACGTAACGTTAGTCCCTAGAATTCGAGAATTTTTACCGCTTCAAACTGTAGGCAGAATGCATCTCCAAAAGCAAGTTAAGTAAAACGATTCATGGTCGTCGAATGATAGTTTGCATGAAATTCTATTTAACATCCTATTTTCGCATTCTTTCAGATTACGACACAAAGATTATAGGAATAATTCATTTTGATTTGTAGCTTTTAAAGTTGCATTTATTTTATAAGCAAGCTAGTATGTTCATGTTCGTAAAATATCAAAGACTTAGCTAACTAATTTGCGATATTTTAAATTAATGTTTTAACAAATCTTAAGTCTTAATTTTTCTGCAAACAATTCTCTGCCACAAATTATCCTGAACCAAACCATAACAAAAACTACTACTATTCAAACCACACCACGAAGTATGCTTGAAGTGACCAACCGACAGTAATCAGTACCTCCTCATTCTCAGCGTGAAATTGATGCTTCATGCTGTCTTCACGGTGGGCAGTCGGGAAAACGTCTACCTAACATACAGTTCTCACATTTAGAGCTCTATTAAAAATGTCTTTGTACCACTACTCCGGCCTACCCAAATGTCAAATTCTTGATTTCAACTCTCCATGTTAGACTAGTTTCTATACCACAGACGTCAAATTTTGGATACGCGATACTGATGCAGGACAGTGTTACGTAGATCATTATGAATGGTTCTTGGCTAGAACTATTATTTCCCTAACTAGTTGCGTTATCAATTTTGCACAGGCTTCTAGAGGAGTATCAGTGAAGAGCAATTTTTCCGATGTACCAATTATATTATTTGCACATTTATTTTGTCCATGTAACCCCTAACACAAGAGAATTTTCCGCACAACATTCTATAGATCAAAAATGATTGTTGACTTATCATGAGCAATAATAAAGAATAGTCTCATTCAACACTCCTAAATATATCTTACACAACTTTTATGATTACTTCCTACATATAAATTGATCCCAATTCGCGCGTCTGTTTTAATTCGGCACCTGCCTGGTAAAGGCGGATTCATTCGTGTCATTGTGTGTATGCCCATAGTTTTGTGCTGTGCAACTGCCAATTTGACAGGTTGCACAGAGAAAGTGAAAGATTTTCTGCAAATTCCGCCGCACACAGTACATCTTTGTGTTGCGTGTGCTTTGATCCCTGCGTGTTTGTAGTTGTGTTGATCAATGTGTATATACAAATGTATCGGTGCAACCTGGCACTTGCTTCGTTTTGGCATGTGCTTTTTGACAAGAAGAAACAAGGCATCATCAGGAGATTAATGACTTACAGGAGATACATATCCATGTACTTGTTAGCCGCCACGAACACGAATTCACCACTCTCTACGGATGCAACATGCATGTGCAGAGGATTAATGTGTGTGCGATGATCTTTGAAAAGGTTATACATGTCAAACAATTCGCTTGCTTATTGAAAAAGAACGCAAAGGCGATAATGGGATTGCTTTGAAAATAATCCAATTAGGGAGATTGCAAAATCAAAAATCTGATTAAATGCAATAGAGTTTTAATACTTGAATGCTTATAATCATACGCCCGGATAAGCTTTGATTTAGATTCGCCAATATTTCATACTTGTAGTCGAGGTTTAGTCAATTTCCGCTCTAAGTTTTAAATCAAAGAATTTGATTAATAATTTTATCGTATGTGAGAAAAAATAGGATTTTACTTTAAAAAACGAAAAACAGTGGAAGAATTGTCTTGTGTATCGAATACATGAACTCGCCGACTGCATCCTCTGGAAAATCTTCTGATAGCTACTAATAATTGTGACGTCAGTGAAGATATCTCCTAGAATAACTTCAACCAAACTTGCATAATAAAATCCTGTGAAAACGATATAAATATATAAACCTTTATATTTCAAGATTAAAAACTCATTTCTGCCTATCGACGACAACAACGTCGGAACCGCAATTATCCGGGTTTCGAAAGAATTACACGAGAACGGTTAGACCAAAAACGTTTTTAAAACATGAGCAGCTAGACAGCGTCAGTCGCTATTCGTTATCCGTGATCAAACACGCCCAACATGTTGAGGGCCTAAAATGAACCGAGTGGCACGAAATCGATTTACAAATTAGATCAAAGGGGCAACAGGTACATACACGTTGAGAAGATTGGCCTATAAAAGGTAGGCGAATTGTTCTATGTTTGTCATGCTCGTAATAAACGTGTTTGACCGAGTAGCATTTTCTTGAGTTGTGGGACTCTTCGTTAACGGTGATTAACATATGAAAGGTTTACTTTTCAACTGAACTTAGACAATGTATTGTGGTGCTCACATTCCCATCCCTTACACACCACTACCAGTTTCTGGCTGTTTGCCGTCATCAGGTGGAGACAGTAAGGTCACTTAGACACATTTGGCAAATAAGAGTGAAACGCAAGGCGTTATGAGGTTCATGTTGGATCGAGCTGTAGTAAATAGCTTATTAGATAAAAAAACAGACAAAATCGATTGGACATCGATTTGTTTGACACAATTTTCACCCGCCTGCAAAATCTTTTACAAATCCCGGTAAACAAATGAAATAACTTTGATGGAATTCGTGTTCCCAAACATTTCAGAAGATAACGAGTAGCGTTCATCTATTAAATTTAGTACCCATTGTTCGTTAAGTTTCCAGATATAATGCCTTTTTAACTGACGGGTACATGTTGTATTTTGACCTAGCAAGGTTTGGCAAATAGTGTACGCTGTACATGCATCAAGGTGCGCGATCCAGGCTTAATCTGAGTCAGATACTAAAGAGCTTACTTGATTTATCAAAATCTATATATCAACATTTGAATTTAATAAACATTAACTGACACGTTTACAATGCGTTGCGCCTAGAAACGCTTTGTTTGTTATTTCACAGCTTTATGACAAGAGCAACCTGAAGTCGGCGCCGAAAGTTGCATCAACATTTACCACGGTTTTCACGATATCAAGCGCGACTTGAAAATTCAATTATTGCTGCACAATTCAAAAACAGTTGCACGAACCCAAAACGTTATCCTAGTGCACTCCACCATCTAGATACCAATCACAAAAACCCAGATCGTGCTTAATCTGTCTTTTTTCATCCTGTCTTGCCGAATGTCATGTAACTTTTGAGGAACGGATTGATTAGCATAAATTTGATCGCAGATATTTCAGAAATCCGAAACGGGGCAAATATAAATTCCCCTCTGAAAACGACGGAATTTTACGAAATTGGCAATATTTTAAAGGAAAATTTCGGTATTGTGTGTAAGCATGGCGATATATATATATATATATATATATACATTTCTATCATACAAACTATATAATATCTAAATATATATTTATCCTTACAATCGAGTTCAACAAAACAACTAGACCCGAATCGGTTTCAGAAAACTGGAAATCGCTAACAAGCTGCATATGCCGAGTCGCACTTTCCACTTACGGTCAGAAGAAAGCTCGAACAAGCGACTGCTTCGAAGCAAAAGCTTCTGAGATGAATGCTGTTTTGGATGAGAAACGGTCAGCATTCTTAAAGTTCAAAGGTATGCCAACAGATGAAAACTTACGACTTTTAAGAGCAGCTAGAAATAAGATCCAACAGACTGCAAAACGATGTGCAAATGACTATTGAACTAAAATTAATATCAGTATCAAAAAGCTGAGGATGCTTGAAATCTTCACGGTATGTATGATGGGATCAAGAGCTCCATTTGTCCAAACAAACTTTAAACAGATCTCGTTAAGTCTGTAACTGGTGACCCGATTGTCGACAAAACTCAGCAGATGGAATCATGGGTAAAGCACTTCCACCTCTATCTACTCTAGTGACAGTACGGTTTTACCACATGTACTTGAAAATTTAGAGCGGTAACCAACAATTGAACATATAGATACTGCCCTGCCCTTTATGAGCTCAATAGGACAATCGAACGCTTAGCGAATGGAAAGGCCCCTGGTGACGACGGAATTCCACCTGAGCTCATCAAATGCTGTAGAGCAGCATTATTGCAACCTCTTCACCATTTGCTTCTTCAGTGCTGGCAGGAGGAGTGTGTCACACAAGAGATGAGAGACACAAAGATCATCACGCTATTTAAGAATAAGGGAGATAGAAGCGACTACAATAATTACAGAGGAATCTCCCTTCTGAATATTATAGTCAAATTGTTTGCTAAGGTCTTACAGATCCGGGTGCAAGTTTAAGCTGGTAGAGCTTACTCTGAATTTCAAAATGGCTTCCGCAGTGGAAGATCAACCGTTGACATGATATTCTCCCTGAGACAACTTCAAGAAAAGTGTTGGGAATAGCATATGCCATTATACGCAGTTTTTATTGATTTAAAGAAGGCATTCGACTACGTCAGCAGGGAGGGTCTTTTCAAAATCCTTGATCTGATAGGTTGACCCCCGAGATTACTCAAACTCGTTATTTTGTTCCACTCAGGTATGAAGGGCTCGGTCAATTTTAACGGTTACAGTTCAGAAGCTTTTGAAATTCGCCGAGACGTCAAACAAGGGTGTGTTCTTGCTCCCACGCTTTTCAGCATTTTCTTTGCTCTGCTTCTGAAGCACGCTCTTAGGACGACAACAGAATGTATTTACCTACGCACGCGAAGTGATGACAAGCATTTTAACCTTAACTGGTTGAGAGAACAAACTAAGGTACGGGATATGCTAATGCGCTATATAGTGTTTGTCGACGATGTAGCCTAAATTGCTCACTCTCAAGAACAGCTCCATTCTTTAATGGACTTCGGGCTAACAATAAGCATGAGCAAGACCAAAGTCTTAGGCCAACGGATTGTATCGCCTCCCATTATCACTGTTGGAATTTGTCAGCTTGAACCAGCATATCATATCTTGGTTCAACCATTGCGGATAACCTTTCGCTAGACACGGAGATTGATAAAAGTATTGGCAGAGCAGCTGTCATTTTGTCCCGATTGGATTCTCGTGTCTGGGTTAACTGCAAGTTGATGTAAAGACAAAGATAATGGTATAGAGCGCGTGCGTACTATAAGCTTTACTGTACAGCAGTGAAACCTGGTTTATCTACACAAGACACTAACGTTAGCTAAATGATTTCCATCTACGAAGCATCCGTCGTACCCTGAACATATCTTGGATGAAAAACGTGACTAATGCTGAAATGCTTTCAAAAGCTGGTCTACAGAGCATGTTCACCTTACTACGACAGCGCCGCCTGTGGTGGCTTGGCCACGTCTATAGAATGGAAAATAGTCGTTTTCCCGAAGATCTACTCTATGGTTAGTCGAAAGCAAGTAGTTGACAATTGTGCAGACCGCAATCGCTTAACAAAGTCGTTTGCAAAAAAGATATGAAAGCTCTTGGCATTGACCCCACGAGTTAGGAAGAACTTGCATTTGACCGCTCATATTGGAGGCATTGTGTAAAGCGTCGTCTACCAGCTGGGGAGAAGCAGATACTGCTCTTGGCTGCTAAACGCAGATCGCGTGGCCAGCGTCCAACTTACGCCGATCGACCGAGTACTGTCTATCGCTGCGAGCGCTGCGGGAAAGATTGTTCCTCCTTAATCAATTTAGTGATTCGAAAAGCTGTGCAGCATGAAAAATTCATGCCAGGTAAACAACAACATTAATTGCTCGTTCGGAATATACCTGTTTCAACTTCGAGCAAGGTGAATCCTTGAGAATCCAATTTTTCAAGTTTCAACCCAAATTTACCTACGCCTGTAATAGCCTTGGCGATTGAGAATATCGTTCCTATTCGAATACTGTTGAGAAGATCACATCATTTCGAATCGACTGAAAGTTATTTTCAACTCTGTCAGATCGAAACTCGCTGAACCGCATCACTTTTATTCAAATTCGTTCGCTTTTTACCGCTCGATCGAGTAACTCCGATCCAATGCATTGATTCCACCGACAGCTATCGATCGATAAACAACTGCACCGCCAAGTGCACTGACTCATCACTCGTTGCATTGTAACAATGACACGAAGGATGACCTCGATGCCCCAGTCACTGAAGGCAGCACGTGATCCGTGTCAAATGTGCATGTTTTGGCTGCTGGGGTAAAGTACATACCAACTGTGTAAAGCCCTAACGCAGGAAGTTATATCTTTTATTAACAACGTTGATTTCCCCGGCGTTTGCTACGTATGTAGTGCATGTCGGAGTAAACAGCCTAGCGCTACACCCACAAATCCTGCCCACAAGGCAACGCTGGAATCTCACATAGAGATTCCGGAAGATTGCTATCGAAAACTTGAGGAAACATTTAAACCGCTTTTGGTAGATACACTTGCCAACGCAATTCAACCCGAAATAGATGTTGATCAAGGCCACAAAAAGGATGAGTTAAATACGTCAAAAAGTTCTACCTTAACCGAGTGTGGTGACTGCTTATCAGGTGTAATAAAGATGGACCTAGTGAACCCTGCTTACCGTGGTCCTGATCTGATAAAATTGCGAACATATTTGCCAAGCCTCCCAACCGTCTATTTGTCAGATCCGAGAAACCCCAAAAACACTACCGCTCATTCAACTGAGACCGTTATCGCTCTCAGTGTAATCTGCACAAATGTAACGGAGTCGACAGATACTTTTTTCAGCAAGCAAGCACATAAGCTTAAGGAATGGACTAAGCTCCTTACACACATGGGCTTGAAAGCTTTAGTACCTACTTCGATTATGCGCTTAACTCGGCATAAAAGCTACCCACACGTAGACCGGCCGCGCCTATCAAGGGTGACATTCGGAACTAAATCTGACATGGAAGAAGTCATCCTCAATGCGTATCTACTCAGTTATTGTCCTGCTGAGTCCAAGCCGACATACCCTGGGGTGAAAGAAAAGGTCAATCCACTTGTCTAGACCAGTCTAGTTCACGTAGTTTAATATTCCTCGGTATCCCCGAAAATGTTGATGCAGTATCAGCTTCGGAATCAAAGCAACACGATTTGAAGCAATGGTTATACATTACCGATGCCATTGGATCTCGTGATTCAATTGTTGTAGACACTTTTAGAATACCTAGATACTCAAACTACAAAGGCAATGGGCCCAGTCCTCTAAAGATCTCTTTTCTATCGACCGCCATGGCTATCGCTATCAATACCAACTGGGAATCTTAATGCGCAAAAATTCCACCAGACGTTTAACGCACTGTAACTTAATAGATCATCCTGACCTTAGCCTTACTGATACGATTTTGTGTTCAGTAAACCTAGCCAATGGATATGAATTTTCTATCGACATCATTTAGCGCTCGACATCATCCGAAAGCTCATTTGATGAAAAACTAATCGAATCATTGCAATACATCTCAAGCTGCCTGACTACTCAATTGTTGATCATGGGCGATTTGAATCTCGCGCATCTATTTTCAAGAAAACATTGAGACCCGTACACAGACGGGCAATTCCACTAACACTAATAACACGAATAACACAAATGCCACTAAATCCGAAATCGATCAAGATCCGAATCCAGAATCGGTTACAATTTCCGATTCTGACACTGAAGCAGTATCAACAGGAAAAAATCTATCCACCCGCCCGTTTGGTACTAGTGACCTCCAGAGCTCAAACTCAAAAAAATTTGTTAAGTCTGACTCCATGGAAATCGAAACAATAACTGCAGTTTACACCCTGTCATGACCAAAAATACGATTAAGTGTATCTATACAAACAAAAACAGCCTTATCAACAAATTAGTCGAATTGTCTGAGATTTGTAATGAAACGGCGCCAGAGATAGTTGTCGTAACAGAAACGTGGTTTCATACCTCATTGTCTGAAAGTGAACTCAAATCTTGCATACTAAAAACAATCCTCTTAAACACTTGCTAAATCCCAATGTCCTTTTTTCGAACACGAAAACATTCGAAGGCTTTAAGCATTCCGTATTCTCGATTGGATATTCGTCGTAATTTATTCTCGGTAAGAAGTTGTTTCAATTGGAACATTTTGCCTGAAGAAATCACACGCTCGGAATCTGTTGCAGTTTTCGCATTTAAACTCGATCAGTATATGATGAACCTTGCAGTATGTGACAGTCCCATGTTAGGCCATTATAATTAAGATTAATTTTCCTTATTATCCTTTTTGATAATATTTACACGAAAGATGCCTGAAGTTGGAATTTACCATTCATATTTACTCCTGCTATTTAGTTAGACAATGTATCCAAACCACTTGCGGTGATTTCTAATTTGATAGTTGCTTTCTTGAACAATTTTTGAAAGACTTTAATCCATCCATACATTTACTCAGCAAATTGTGTTGAATATATAATAAGTGGAGCATTAGACTACATTTAATAATACCAGATTTAAGATCCCATTTTTGCTTTTCAGGATCTAGTTATCATGTTTGTATTCCTGCCTCGATATCGTACAGGAAGTTTACATAATCCATGAATGGACCAAACTCTCAAGCGAATATCAATCAGCAAATTCAAGAAATCAAACGTTATTTTAATATAAGATTTGTTTGATATTTATGTACGATTCATTCAAGCGGAAAACACAAGTCTGATAATTCCTTGAATATGTTCGCCTATGAGACAACCGTAAGCGTATCAAAGGATTTTCAGTGAGTTGTACATTTTGTACGGTAATCGGTTTAAACAATAATGATAAGAATTTAATCTCTAAATTCACGCAACATATAGGTCACCATAAGATTACACACGTACCTACAATGAAGTCTTGAACCAATTCCCTGCTGGGTTTAATATATAAAGCGGCACATGCGTTGCATTGTTGGATTTGTTATGTTGTTGTTGGCCTCCGTCAAAGAAACAATCAAGCACTCAAAGCAACAATAAGCAACTGATGAATGATGTTGAAATATACAAACTGCACTCGTATGCCACTGTTGGGTGAGGTTGGTACGACCAAACTATTCAGTCACATGAACCCACACTCATGTAGACTGGGTTTGAACCCATGACAATGAAAAAAGCTCATTTGCATGCATTTCCGTCCCACACACATACACCACCACGACCGGTTTCGTGCTGTTTGCACCAGCCTTATCCACCACTGGCATAAAAGGGATACTTGTTTACCATTCATCCACCGTTTCAAGCGCATGCGGATCCTGATCTTACTGTCCCTACCTGATGAGTTCAAACAGCACGAAACCGGTCGTATGGCGTGTGTGTGACGGAAATGCACGCAAATGAGCTTTGATGTTAAAATATGTTTGGGACCGATTTCAATTGGGCGGCTTGAATGTTGTAAGATGATTGCTGGTTAATCCTTTATACCTCACTGATACCATTAGACTGATTAGGATTCTGTGTCTGAATTGAAACGTCAAACGAAAACTACGAATGAGGTATTAAAAAATGTTGCTCTACGTCTATATCCGTGAGATGCGGATAATGTAAACATTATCCATAGGCTGCAACACAGCAACAGTGATTTTGAGTCGGCAATTTATAGTTGCAACCTTCTCAATTTACCAAGTAAACTTGCGTGATATTTTTTAAGTGGACACAATATTTTTCATTCATTTTTGAGCGAATAACCTTTTTATTCATGAATGTGTTTTATTATTACTATTGCTCAATACTCAACACAATATAGAATGGTGAGAAATGAGCCGATCCGTAGCGCTCATTTTATATTTACCTGACGTGAATTAAGAATTGAGGAGGCTTACAAGATAGCTTAAATGGCATCACAGACGATTCATTTTCAATATTCTACAAATTTATATTTATTAACCAAATTGAATGCGAAAGAATTCGGACATTTTCCTTTTATTGAAACGGCGCAAACCGTATCTTTGTGATCAGACAATCGAATGTATAGATAATAATTTTTTGATTCAATATACATTTTTTGGTTCACTACTCGCGCACATGTCTACAATGATTAACTTTGATTAGGTGTATCTCATGCAAGCCATACTCAAATTCAGGACAACTTTTATTGCCCCCAAATCGATTTTCGTTATCAGCCTATCAATTTCATTTGTAATTAGCCATGCATTGAAGCAGAAGCGGAACGTGACTTTATGGTGTTTTATCTGAAATAGCTGATCGTTGCCCAGCTTTGAACCTGCCTGTCGCCTGTCGAAAATATAGCTAGAATTTTCAAATAGCATTTTAGTATGCTCGCTTGGTAAATTGAATAGTGTTATTTAGATAATAACGATTAGGGCTGAGATATAAAATGCAAAACAGTGCTTTGGTTTTGCAATAAATGCAGTTCATACAGCCTTAAATGCAGTAATATTTAATTTCACTGGAAAGCGATGATTTTATATAGAAGATATAATTAGACAAACGTTGCAGAGGAAGTATAAATCAAGGATTACTCGTTCGAAAATCGATCTGTCGCTTTGGCATATCTGTAATTTTTCCACCTCGGAATTATTAAAATCTCTCTAGGGATGCTCTTATGTACGAAAATCTGTACAGTAAACACAACATACCATTGGATCAGTAATATCATCTTTAATTTCAGTTGTCTGCTTATTGAAGAAGATTGTATTTTCTCTGGATTTCAAGTTACAACAAATGACATATTTCAAGCGATTGTTTACGAAAGTTTTTAAACAGTTGAATTGAAGGCGCCGCACAATTTATCAATGTTTTCTTTCTTCGTGCAATCGGGACTAGGTTGATCTGGATGTCTGCTGTTCATAACGGAAAATTCACCAACATTGTTAATGCAGCATGCTTGTTGCGAAGGGGCTTCGAGTTGGTGGCATTGAAGACACGTTTGTGCAGAATCAATTGTTGATACATCGAATGAAAAATGATCGCAATCGGTCCAGACGCGGTGTGGAATATCACAGGTGCAGCAACAGCACGGATAAAGCATTTCTCCCGAATACATGTTTGGCGGAATCGAAGCGTCACGTAATAGATGCGCGTACTCGCTAGTTCTGGATGTGGATTCAGACGATCGGATTGGACAATTTGCAATCACTCCTTGAAAAAATTGATCCGGCATGTTTGTGCAATTTGTAGTAATCGAGCTTGAATATGCTTGAGAATGAGTTTCTGTTTTAGGATGTAGTTGGTCGCTGTTAATGTACACTGTTTTCGTCTCTGAGCCTGAGGTGGAGGTCATTGAAAATCCTGAATTTTCGGTAACCGTATCAGAGCTAACAACTTTAAATCTTGTGTACGGCAACTCTTCAGTTGTGTTTAATCCAACCACTTGAGATAAACTTGGATGTATTTTCTCTTTAAAATTTGACGATACAGGGGACTGGGATAAATGAATTGCATGACAGACCGGTATCCTTGTTTGCTTTGGGACAACCTGAGTGGTGTTGTTCGCGTCTGCAAATAAGGTAAACGCAATTATCATTCAATATGATTTTAATGCGGTGATTGCTATTGAATTATGCAACGAACATAAAAGGAATCACAGCCTTTCATGTTTCCTACGTTTGAATATTGATTGCCGTTATATAACTTATTCCAGACACACGAAAATTTATCGTAATGTCGCTACTTGCTACATGCAACAGCACAAAGTTAGCGGCGTCAATATTTTTCGAGAGAGTTGCTTTAAAATTCAAACAATGGCTGCAAATTACATTGTTTAATCACAGCATCAAATTTTGGGCTATTTAGTTGCATAAAACTAAATTTTATACCTGTGAATCAAGATTTGTCTTAAAAAATCCTAATAAATAGGATTAGTGCCTGCGTGCTTTGCAATATTATAGTTTCAAAGAATAGGTTCCAGGATTTTTGTTTATGAAAACTATTTACAAAATTTCTAGTAAAAAGGACCTCGGAGTAATATTAATGACCAGAAATTGATATCACTCTTCAATAAGTATGTTTTTATGGGATGCAATGCTAACACCCATTTGAAAAGCAGCAAAATGTCGATTGTGCCAGCCTTATTCGATATTGCCTTCAAACGTAATGCTTTGTTTAACGAAACGTCATATGACAGTGTAGACCAAAGCAAACAAATAAAATGCCATTGTCACCTTACTTGTGCGCTTTTTTTCTTGTGTGCCGATATTATTCTTGATCCATTTCGGAAGTAGTCGACCCAAAGTAGAAGATGAATGAAGGTTTTTGTCTAGATACTGTAGAAAATTTACAGTTCATGTAATCATAGAGTTTATAATAAAATAATGCGCATTAGCGAAAACGGAATTCGAACAATTCAGCCAAATATTAAATAAATACGTGTTCAACGTCTGCTGTAATAATAGAAAAATGAATGCTATTAAAACAAACTACATACGTTAAAGACTTTACAAAGTAGCCCAGCTTTTCCTTAACATTTCACCTTATTGGAGTGTACACATAGAGAATATGAGCAAAACTGGTTGAATTAATAGGTGTTTTTCAACGGAAGTAATGGACCGAATGTACACGCATGTTAGATGAAGAATCTCAATTAAATGTATTTTGGCTCTGTATAATTTTGATCATCCGTCAGTAACATTTTATAGTTAAGATTCAAGATTCAAGAT
The DNA here is from genome assembly GCA_013407085.1 of Atriophallophorus winterbourni. NCBI lineage: Eukaryota > Metazoa > Platyhelminthes > Trematoda > Plagiorchiida > Microphallidae > Atriophallophorus > Atriophallophorus winterbourni. The sequence goes on from JACCGJ010010187.1 coordinate 32,899, forward strand.
TTATGGTTGAAAGACTAATTAACTTTACAATAGGCATGCTGTCGAAGCATAGGTATACGATAAATAAATAATATATATATATATAGTATATATATTATATTCTGTTTCTTTGAGTGTTGCAATTTATGTTAATTAAATAAAGTCATCGCGTTTGTTTAAGTATTACAAGTTTTGATGTTAACAATATTTTTGGCCATTGGAATTACTGCGGCAGCTATTCATCTGCATAGTTGAGGATTAATTACTGTTTCGCTTTGTTCGGTTGCTACTTTAATGGTCAATTCCGCATTGCGCCTAGTCAGATAAATTCCATCTATCCTCTTAAAATATCGCCAGATATACATGGTTCGCTCAATGTCTGTACACTTGGGATTACTTTGACTTTTCTATTCCTCTGCTGGAATTAACCTGAAATCTATCTTGCGCAGTGAATGCTGCCATAAATCTTCTCATGTTTACTAATCCACGGTAGGCAAAACACGCACATGGTTTCGCTATATAATGCGATTCGCCAGGTGACAGACTACACCTGTTTGTGTTAAATGCTTTTGTGAATTTGTCTATTAACCTCGAGAAAATCAATAGAGGTGTTATTGTTCACACATTGAAAACTGCCATGTGCACCGGAAATTATACAAGACCATCAAAGTTTATATATTATTCATTGAATCAAACAGTCGTTTTCCAAACTATTTGTGGGTGAACTTCTAAATACAAAGCAGCACATTTTAAACCTTGATTGCTCCGTACAAAAGCTTCGGCATAGACTTTACGATTTATGTAGCGATAGCTCTTAAACACAACAAATTGTAGAACATTAGTCATATCCTAGGAGAAAGTCAGTGATGGTTTAAGAGTGCTGTAATTGTTTGAGTTTGGTTGGGCGAATGGATGATTCGAAAACCTTACAATACTAAAAGTTAATATTAAAGCATTTGCTGTGTTATTTTAACATTAGTCAAAAACTGAAATTTCGGAACATTTTTAAAAATGACTTTGTCCTTCATCTTCTCCTAGTTTTATGTTATTTATACATTTTTGAGCTTAACTTCTAAAGCTTGATGAAACATCCTATTCACCGATTTCCATATAAATCTTTATATTGTCTTCTAAACATAGAGCGGAAGCGGCAATCCAAAGCTCGTTAATCTTTCGTTGAAAGCTTAAGTTATATTGGGCTGGGTTCCATAAATATACGTAGCAAATTATATTTATCTAGATATTATCAAGTTGATACATATCATCTTAACGGTAAAAGTAACCTGCTCTATCATGCTGGAAATAACGATTTCCATTATATTGTAATTCCAATTCCTGCATATAGCCTGCGGTGAACCTTAACCTGCCAAATTCTTTGAAGAATTGTGAAAGCAATTAAAATTGCATTATCCGTGACCGTCTACCCTCTAAGACGACTAATAAATTGGAGAAACAAGAGAAGTACTTTCCAGGAAGTAGAAAATTGTCCCTTTCATTCCATGTGGTCGCGAAGTGGTCATTTTTACAGATTTAGTCATCACGTGTACCTCACTAAATTTAGGATCACTTTGCATTATTCCAATGCTCTTTCATTGAACTGATGTTTTTTTTTGAAATAATAATAGGTCTATAAGGCAATAACATATACCATTTAATACTATGTTAAATTTACCGTGAATGATTCGTTTAAACTCAATGACTCGCTTGTATGCTATTTTTGAGATTGGGTTTATTAAAACACAATTGTATAGAATAGTAACAACTTAATACCTTCTATTCAATGAATCAAACAAGCCCAATAATGAATCGGTGCTCCTCTGCTTACGAATCAAAATTCAACTCATATAAATATTTGATCTATTATATTTGTATATTAATATGAAGCACTTACACTAATTATAGATTACAAACGTTTGGAGTAAGAAATTCTTTCAAGGTAGGCCACCTTTCTAGTTAAAAAAATTCGTGCATTAGAAGAAGAATGTTTTGAAGTAAACAAAGATATACTTGTATGCCGCTGTTACATAGGGTTTGTACAACGAACCACGATGATCAGACACAGAATCAAAAAGTGATTCTTGGTCAAGCACACAAGGCGCTTATGGATGACCAAAGTAATGTGTTGCTCACATCACCATCCCTTACAAACCACTACCGGTTTCTGGCTGTTTGCCGTCGTCTGGTGGAGACAATAAGATCAGGTTCAATAAGCCTTGAAACAGTGGTAAAAGGTTCAACAAAGTTATACTTGTATGCCACTGTTACATAGGGTTCGTACAACGAACGTAGATGATCAGACACATAATCACAAAGTGATTCATTGTCAAGCACTCAAGGCGCTTATGGATGACCAAAGTAATGTGTTGCTCACATCCTCATCCCTTACAAACCCCTATCGGTTCCTGGCTGTTTGCCGACGTCAGGTGGAGACGGTTAGATCAGGTTCATTGAGCCTTGAAACAGTGGTAAAGTGGTCAACAAAGTCATACTTGTATGCCACTGTTACATAGGGTTCGTACAACGAACCACGATGATCATACACAAAATCACAAAGTGGTTCTTGAAGTACTTTGAAATAACGTATTTATTTATGATTCACTCGATCTCAGAGACATTGTTTAAACACAATTTTCACTCATCTAATTTTCTAAAAAAATATCTTCGGATATTTGTCTAGCCTGAAAATGATTTTTTATCCAATCCTGGTGCACCAGACTTTTTGCTGTCTTAAAAATTAATATTTTCACAGTGATTTAAATGTTGTTTCTAGATGATACAAAACACAGTCAAATCATTAAGATTTCATTTATATTTTCCAGAAACCATTCTATGTGCATCGTCAAATAAATTATTACTGGCGGTGAAATTTAGCCTAACAATAGCTTGACTTTGAAATAAGATAGCATAGTGTTGCGCAATGATGTGGATATCAGAGCTTTACTTTAACCTAAGCTTAATATGATGTATAGTCCGGAATCAGTTTCCAAAGAAAATAGTAACTGCGTTGCCTACTAACACTGCATTTATGGACAAGTGCGAATAACATTAAACGGTTCGTTGGAAGTTGGATGGAAATGCATGAAAATATAGATTTTATGTTCAACCCCATGTTTTTAACCTCAGCCACACGTTTGTGTGCATATTTATTTTAGCACGTTTGTTGTGCAAGACTCATACAACAGTGGCTTCAAAGATTTGGCCTGGTAAGAAACGAAATTGGATATAAGCCGGACGTACGAGTCATACCTGCCTATTTTAGCAGGAGTCATTTTTATTGCCGAGACCAAGCAATGGCTTCTGATTTGAACTAACATTTACGATCCTTATCATCAGTATTAACTGCTCGATTGTAGCTTAATTTGAATTGAATCATAAAGATTCTGAGTAATCGATCATTTACCGCCTATTATTAGCGAATGCTGCTTTGGTTTCCAAAAAGCTCATTGAACCGTTTCAGCTTGAGCAAATAATTGGTCATTAAAAATTTCAAATACTAAAACCGGTGCTAGATTACTAGATGAATTCAGTGGTATTGAATCTAACTATATACTTGGTGGGTAGTTTCAAGAAAAACTTAATCGAAATTTCAAAGTTTTTCAAAGTCCACCTTTAGTAATCCTAAATTATTCGGATGCTCAACGAAGATAATAACGTGATTCTTATGATGCCATATCGAAAGCATTAGTGAGCCATTAGAGATTGCCGATATTGAATTTTGATCAAACTCACCTTTTCCCCATTGTTTCTTGGGACGTTTGTTCGGGACCAAGTTGCAGATTTATATGTCATCCCTTCATCCGGACGCATTTTTTCATATACACCTTCATCTTTAAGCTGCCAGCAAACAGCGTCAAATTTCGAGCTTTTCTCCGGATAGCGGAATGCAGCCATGTCCGTGCGATGTCCTCTTTCCATTAACGATTTGTGTTTACAGACCATATGCGAGGGTGAAGCATAGAATCGTCGCATTGTGTTTAATGGCATCGCAGCCTGGTGTATTTCGATCGTATCTACAAAGAAGGATTCAAAAATCTGGATGAGATTGTTAAGCAATTAAAATATTCACATTTAAAGAATTAAAAAAAGTTCTATTAGGTTCACTATGATTTTTATGATAAGTATATTTGATTGATATTTCACTGAGGATAACATTCGCTTAACTCTTCTCATGGATCAACTGAATTGTGCATTTGTTGCTGTAAATTTGGTTGAAGTGAAACGTTAAACATACTGTTGAATAGCTAATGTTGTAACCGAATAGAACGTTATCATGGCATACAACGGGAAGTTAGCGAAATATGTATGATAGGCATAAATATTTAGCTTATTATTATAGTTTATTCACATCAAACCCAGTGCAACCGTAGAGTGGCTATTGAGAAAAGTCAGAAAAACAAACCAATTAGTCTAACAACCTGTCAGTTGTTTGAAACCGTATTGCCTGTACGACTTGGTGTCAGTGAAAGTAGGACTAATCAGTAGGCTCATCGGCCTCATAGAAACAATTATTTTTAGCAAAAGAACCAAAATTGAATTAGATTTATTATACGAATCAATAACATCAACTTAGATATTCATTTTTAAAAAGTAACCTAGAAATTTATCAACAGTTTACTAATAGGGATATGTGTTAGTTTCAGTGTTTTTGACAGGAAGGACGACGATATCTGCCTTAATCAATCGCAGAACTCAAGTGGTATATTTTAAACTAATTTTCGACAAGTCGATTTTTCCACTGATTATAATTCTTCAACTCTTATTGAACAAGTCAAAATTTAACTTGTGGCGCGTTAGCTACGACAGACCGAAGTCTCATAACCATTAAAATAGTTTACCAGGAAATAAATTTGGTATTGTTTTAATTCCGTGCAATAACTATTTAACCGTTCGTGACGGAAACAAAGTCTATCAACTGAACACATCCGTTTCCAGTTGGCAATCTATTTACTAAACTTTTGTTCAAATATTTTGCCTGCATTTTATATAAAAGTTAGTCATTAGACCTATTGACTTTGTTTCAGCCTCGAATTGTCGAGACCAATACTGCAAAGTCCATGTCCTAACAATATGATCGGTGATCAGCAAATGTATTTCATTCAGACGAGTACGAACTGAAAACCGTTAAACTTGAAGCTAAAATCCATAGTTGCATGTAGTCAAGGTGATTTTAAAAATGCTAATCATGATTATACATTAAGCAGAAACCTGAAATTCGGTGGAAACGTTTGAGAAAAATTGATTTTCCGCACTAAATGTTGTCCGTTCGCTTTGAGTTCTGGCAAATCAATCGGTTTTCGACTTAGGGTAACCAGGACAGCTCAACTTGAAGTTAAAGTATATGGTTAGAGACCTATTTGTGTCTGCAAGTATTCGTATTGAATTCCGAGCTTTAATAAAGAAGCCTGTCGTCAGCTATAATCGAAATTGCCATCTGGGTCAAAGTACTGGCAAATGTTGCGCAACACAAATGCACTTCTTTGAGGCTGTGCATCATACATATCAAGACGTTCACACGACTCACACTAGGTTTGCGAAAAAAATGGCTGTTCCGATTTGGTTAGTGCTGGCACACACTACACTTTTACTTTACAATCACTTTCGGGCTCATCAGGGGAGAGTAAGCTGTTTCCTGTTATAAAAGTACAGGCAAACTTAATACAGACAAGGCCGTTCGTTTGGTTTGTGCAGAATTTGCAATCAAAACTTTTGCCCCTCGATTTAGGCGCGCACACTGAGGCGCCACCTTAAAATAAAGAGATGAAATTTGTTTAACTTTAGGGTTTGCGTGTGGCACATTTCAGCAGTCAGCGGTGAACATAGATTATTCTGACAGCATAAACACAAGTACAATAAGAGCGAGTGGTACAAAATGCAGTTTATGGAACCCATGTGGCGGCAAGTCGTAGATAAAGTGATTTCGTACCGGTAGTGTGGTCGTCGCGAAAATTCGAAAAGACTATCGAAAATACAGATCAGATAGGTATGCAAAATGTATTGTAGCTCGCCACAACACAATATCAATGCAGCACAAATATCCATGCATATTGTGCGAAATTATAGGTAAAATAGCTTTTGATAAAAATATTGATCATTATTTTTTTAATTATCTTCGCAAAATGTAAACACAAGCGCAATCAGATTGCAAATGTAGAAATGGGATAAGCGTATCACTGCAGTTTTGTGTATTTTATTTAAGTGGATATTCAAAACTTGTTCTAAATGAGAAACAATGATTGCTGAGCTATTGATCGGTTGAAACATGTGAATATTTCTCGATGCCTTGAAAAAACGCTGATGTCCTCATGTGCCTTGTCCGTAAAGCCAAGTGATGACATGAAATAAGTTATTAGAAAATAATACTCGCACTCTTTAGTTTATTGCAAAGAAGTAGATGCGAATCTTACAGTACGTAAAACTGAACGAAACCTCTGTTTCAGTATATCGGTGAAGACACAAAAAAATCAACAAGATAAAGCAATTTCACTTGATATTCGTTTTTCGAATGCTTGAGTCTATTCAAATCCAATTTTCTTATTTTTTTAACGTATGTATGATAACACTTTAATGTGAAAAATATATCCTTTGTTTTAATTAAGTGTTTTGTTCACAATAATGGATAACTTACAACATTGCGTATAATTTACCTAGCTTGTTGAATACTAAAGCCAAAATTTTCGACAAAATATATTGTTACGTGTTTTAGTGTTGAGAAAATACTCGAGCGTACTATTGCTTATATATATATATATATTGCTTATATATTCCATATACCTTGTCATCCTATGGTTATTGTTAAGCTTACTGCTTTTTCTACCATAAAATGTTCTGAGTTCTGAGTTGAATTATTAAATGGTACAGATATTTTGAATTATGAATTTTCATCAAACATTTCGCTAATGAAAGGTTTACATGTGAATGGTATAAATATATTTTCAATTAAGTTCATATCAACAATGTGTCTCATCTCCAGAGTGCTTTATATTCATTCTCAATTACGGGCTTTTATAAAAAAATCATGGAGAGAGTTAATGGAACAATATTAAATAGCCTATGTTATTTTATGATCAAAGAGTTCAAAGCTTTTCCATCGCTTGCAGTTCAAAAGCATTTGATATTTTAAAATAAACACAAAATATTCCCTCGCAATTCAACGATTTACATTCTGATTAAATTAGAATTAAGTTCTTCATCTCACTGTCCCCACCGGATAAGTGCAAACACCACGAAACCGGTCGGGGTTTGTGCGTGATAAAAATGCATGCAAATGCGCAGAATGCTAAGACTCTCTATTTCTTTCAACTTGATGAACGAATGCATGTAAGACTAAAAATAAGCATACGTATCAGAAAACAACGATACAGCATAAATTTGAGTAAAACCTGTTGTGTGGTGAATCTTTCACATTAAGCCTACAAGTTTAGAACGCGAAATGGTGCCGTCACCTCGATCTGTGATTAATTACAAGTGTTATTTCAGCATATTCTTTTCCATTACTTGGAAATTGCATTGTAATTACTGTGATTTATTAGTTTATTATTATGTAAATTTACTTTCTAGCATGTATTCGACAAATGGCATCGAAAAATCACAGAATTACATCAATAGCTCATTCGCAATGTAATTTATGAATTAATGATTATAATATTAATGTTTGCCGAGATAAGGGTTGCTAACAGATGCATCTTTAGAGAATTTGTGTACAATGTTTTGAGTCATTATTACCTATCATAACCAGCTAAAATGTTGATGCTAACAACGGTTGAAAAAATAACTGGGATAGATTTACACACGATCCAGATAGTAACGCATATAACCTGAAACAGTTTGTGCTGAAAACTGATATGATCAATGAACCAAGGGGATTTAGATAATTCCAGCATTATTATCTATGCAAATTTGCGTAGTCGTGATTTATTTAACGTGCATACGTAATGTACATGTATAAACTTTATACTTTCGTGTTAACTTATTGATTTTTTTGTTTCATTTTCGGCTGCTCTGAAAGTTTTTTCCATCTCTGCTATTGTAGTCATATAACCAGACACACAAGAAATTGTGACAACCACACTTTGTCAAATTTTCTCCATGGACGGCGACATCTTTACCTAACAAGCAATGTCTCCCTTACGGTGTCCGACAAGTCTGCTATCACAGACACAGAGTTTTAATAAACGATACAGTTGCGTGATTTCTCGACACTACGGGCTTAGACAAGTGGAATTGACAAGACCAAGCGTGTTTTATACGGTTTGATCAATGAACAGCAGTCCAAACCAACTGTTCAACGGACGCAAAGATCTGAAGATTGTTGTTGCAAACAGAAAGAAATAAAGCAGATAAATACAATTTTTTCGAAAAGAGATTTGAAAAGAGATAGAGTGAATGGTTGATCAATCAATAGTTAGATGAATCATGCGATCAACTATCTGTATCAGTGTCTAATACCAGTGAGTATAATTGAAGATATTTGAGAAAAAAAACATTTGTAAGTTGTTTTCATTTGAATACTCTTAATTTCTGTTGAAAAATATACTTTGAACAAGTCATAGCCACATTGATTAATTTACTCAACAAAGTTCGCTTAAATTTAACACTTCTCAAAAGTTCAAAGGAGGTTCAAGTCACGTATTTCACGGTAGTCAAGTTTACTGGATGCGTCACAACATACACTGCATTATGTCAGCTTTTCATTAAACAACAACACAATATAGTTATTGAATAATATGAGATGAATTAGCATATTAACGAACGCCTTAGTTGAAGTTCATTAGAAGTTTTGTTTGCCTATCATTGATTATCTCCCTTCAAACGGAGAAATAAATCGAATAAACGAAACTGAAGCTGAAAATTTTCCAGAAAAATTCAAGAGATTAACAGTCAATTTTTCAGGTCGTACGAAAATTGTGTTTAGTAGACGGCGAAATGTGATTAACGTACAGCACGAAAGCACTCAAACGCTGTTTGTATCATGATGCGATGTAGACTGCCAGAATTCAGACGGATGATGTTTATCGATATATAATCACTCGTCTAACTGTTACCCTAACAACCGTTCTCTATGAGCTAGAAGGTTGGATACTATTTTTATTGACCAGCCCAGCGAATATCAACTATTCCGGTATACTGCAAGTAAGATTCGTATTACATTAAATTATAACAATGATAATTCTGGAATGTTATAAAGATGCAAATAGCATGTGTACTGAAATTTTGTGTAACATAGTATATGATTACAGAATGTTGACATATGTGATATCGTTCTTCTTAACTATCAATTTCAAGCGATAATTTAGGATTCACAGCAGGCCTTGGGCGTACACGTTTTCATGTACCGAGGATAGATGTGAAAAGTGATCCGGATGGCGTATTTATAAACTAATTCATCGATATGGCTTAAACTCTCCAACAGACCTTTCCATTTGTATTAACGACACATTAAATAATGTTTGCCTTGGCGGAAGCCATCTTCGAAGTAAAGTCATCGTGTTTAATGGCATGAAATATGAAACACTTCGTATTAATTGGAATAAATTTTCGATCGTTACACGTTTGACAACGAAGCTTTGTTAGTCTAACTTGATAGTCCTAACAGGAAACATGACTAATTAGCACATCACCCACCTCTCTGATACACCTAAACGCTGAGCGGCCTATATTAATCCCAGGTGATGTCAAGTCACATAGCCAACATAAAGATCAGTTAGCCGATTTGTTTAACACGGTCGTATTAGCGGCAATCTCATACAGATGAAAGCGGCCAGCCTAACACACGTGAACTTGCAATACTAAGAGTTATAATATTGAATGAATTTTCTAAAAAAACAGATTTAATATCCATTTTAAGATCAAGTTGCATTCCCACCGTAGCCTAAGGCCAGAATATATCGATCCCCACTCCATCCACTTTACTGACTGCAGGCCCACATACCACGATGATTTAGAGTCAATCGCCAGCTACGCGTTCACGGTACGGTTTCATACTCAGTCTTAGTACACGGTTCTACGTTTTCTAAATCGAAACTGAGGGAGACTTGTGAATTATGAAATGACTCTACTCTCTTTTCAAGGTTGCATTTATGAGTTGCTTTTTGTGTTTATGGATTACGGAAGAATATTGTCAAAAATTCCCTCAAGAAAATTATTAATTGTGATTCTGCAGATGTGAATCGGAAAGCTTTTGGCATTGTCCCTGCGAGTTGGGAAGAACTTGATCTTGACCGCTTACATTAGAGGCATTGTGTAAACGTCGTCTGCAAGCTGGGGAGGAGCAGATACAGCTCTTGGCGGCTGAACGCAGATCACGCAGTCGGCGAGCAACTGACGCCCTAAAAACCGAGTTCTGCATATCGTTGCAAGCGCTGCGGGAGAGATTGTTCCTCCCGAATCGGACTGTTTAGTCATTCAAAAAGCTGTAAAACATGAAAATTCATGCGATTGTGATGCACATCCATGGCCGACATCGACCGAAGGAGGCTAACAACAGCGGAAATTCATTTGTCTTAAACTGTTTTGCGTAAAACGTATTGAACCGTCATTTAATCAAACCCACTTAAGTCGAGTACAAAGCAGCACGAGAAAAATTCGTATAATTAATAATTCTCAATTTACAATGCATCTATGGAACGTTGAACCGCAGTCCTTTTCGCAATCACGAACCGATAGATCAATATAATTTATACGGCGAACTTATTCGAACAGTGACTGTTTTAATGATTGTATCTATCGCCGGTGATACGCCATTACCCATGGTATAAAAAATTATCTGAGCAATTTTCTCTGATTTCTCCTCTGGAAATGTCAACCTAATTAATGGACATATTCGGATGAATACTTAAGCTTAAATTATAAACCCTCATTCTGTGGAAATTCATTCCTAATAGATTTTGAATTTCGCAAAGCCAATGTAGGGTTCTGATTACCTCTGAAACTGAAATAGAATGGTTCATTTGTCATTTCAAGCGCCTTGAGTGCGTGACCTTGCATTATTTGAATTACGAAGTATATTGCTCTCCTTATGCTAAAGTGAAATTATATAGGTCCATCTAAACGAAGCAAAAAATATTTTTTTTCTCAGAAGCCCAGTTTAATTATTTCTTTTTTTCATGAAATTTAAATAAAAATATCACAATGGTTTCCTGTGAAATGATTTCCATTTATTGGAGCAACTTACACGCCACAACAGTGAAAAGAGTTTCACCATCAAAACTGTGAATTTTGCGGCTTATTTATAAGCTGCTTCTGATTTTATGTTGTCTGGTCTTCAGTGGCGGATCGCATCGATCATTATCTTTGTCATCGGGTAGTCACTCTGGTAACTTTTTGTTTTAATGTTTATGGGTTATCGTAAGGAGTGAACTTCCAAATCAAAATGTCAGTGATTAAAAGTTTTGATTATTATCAAACTTGCTCTCGTACCTATTACCGTAAATAAACGTAGTACAAGTTTCTTTTTCACAAAAGATGAACTTTGCGTGAAAAAATTAAATATTTAACACGAATAATCTGTTTACTACTGAATTTACAACGAAATTGGAAAAGGTTTGAAGGTCGCCATTCCATTAACTAATATTTTCAAATAAAGATGACTTAAAATCGATTTTATTAAAAATTACATTTGTTGCGATATAAAGTTTTCTCACAAGTAAACTAATAGTGCACAAGCGCACGATCAATGCAATTGATATTCGAGGCAAACATATTTTATACGATTAGGTATCACACTCTGAACGAGTGATAAACAATCGATATTTTTCAGTCTATAAGCCGGTGGTGTTGAATAATTAATATTTAGACCTTCTATCGAAATGTGAATCACGATAAGATATCGATCCCTTGAAATCATTGAGTGTTCTTACCACTATTGTGGAAAGATTTGTTGAAACTCTTCGGTTATTATCCACCATGAATTTGAACATAGAGCTCATAATCTGTTTATATTCCGTATATAGCCAGATTTATACGACGACGACGCCTGAAAAAGACGCTTTTTATTACAACCTCGCAACAGTCCTGAAAAACGTGCCACAAAGAAACTGTGTAGTGGTATTGGGTGATTTCAATGCTAGAGTTGGTGCGGATTACGAATCTTGGCAAAACTGTCTCGGGAAATTCGGTGTAGGTAAAACTAATGAAAATGGACTACGCCTTTTAGAATTATGCACACAGTTCAGTCTCTGTGTTAGTAACACTTTCTTTCAAACAAAACCACAGCATAAGGTCTCTTGGAAACATCCTCGCTCTAAGCACTGGCACCAGCTTGATCTTATTCTTGTTAGGCGCACTAATATAGGAAGCGTACTTCTCACCAGATCATATCAAAGCGCAGACTGTGACACTGATCATTCACTGGTTTGTGCAAAACTGAAGCTTTCCGACACGAGATTTCACCGCACCAAATTGTCTGGTAAGCCTAGGATTGACGTCACCCGCATGTGCGAACCTAATCTAGCTGCGCGATTTGCAAAAGCCTTCACAGCCGAGTTCAGCAAGACAACCCCACTTGAATCGGCTTCAGAAAACTGGGAATCGATTAAAAACTGCATATGCCGAGTCGCACTTTCCACTTTCGGTCCGAAGAAAGCTCGAACGAGCGACTGGTTCGAAGCAAAAGCTTCTGAGATGACTGCTGTGTTGGATGAGAAACGGTCAGCATTCTTGAGGTTCAAAGGTATGCCAACAGATGAAAACTTACGACTTTTAAGAGCAGCCAGAAATAAGGTCCAACAGACTGCAAGGCGATGTGCAAATGACTACTGGACAGAAATTAGCCTTAGTATCCAAAAAGCTGCGGATACTGGAAATTTTCACGGCATGTATGATGGGATCAAGAGAGCCATTGGTCCAAACAAACTTAAAACGGCTCCCATTAAGTCTGTATCTGGTGACCCGATTGTGGACAAAACTCAGCAGATGGAAAGATGGGTAGAGCACTTCTCCTCTCTCTACTCTAGGGACAGTACGGTTTTACCACATGTATTTGAAAATGTCGAGCGGTTGCCGACTATTGAATATCTAGATACTCCCCCTACTCTTGATGAGCTCAATAGAGCAATCGACCGCTTAGCGAATGGGAAGGCCCCTGGTGACGACGGAATTCCACCTGAGCTCATCAAATGCGGTAGAGCAGCATTATTACAACCGCTTCACCATTTGCTTCTTCAGTGCTGGCAGGAGGGGGGTGTCCCACAAGAGATGCGAGACACAAAGATCATCACGCTATTCAAGAATAAAGGAGATAGAGGCGACTGCAACAATTACAGAGGAATCTCCCTTCTGAATGTTGTAGGCAAATTGTTTGCTAAAGTCTTACAGATCCGGCTGCAAGTTTTAGCTGATAGAATTTACTCCGAATCTCAATGTGGCTTTCGCAAGGGAAGATCGACCGTTGACATGATCTTCTCCCTAAGACAACTTCAAGAAAAGTGTCGGGAACAGCGTATGCCATTATACGCTGTTTTTATTGATTTAACGAAGGCATTCGACTACGTCAGCAGGGAGGGTCTTTTCAAAATGCTTGATTTGATAGGCTGCCCCCCAAGACTGCTAAAGCTCGTTATTTCGTTCCACTCAGGCATGAAGGGCTCAGTCCATTTTAACGGTTTCAGCTCAGAAGCCTTTGAAATTCGCCGAGGCGTCAAACAAGGGTGTGTTCTTGCTCCCACGCTGTTCGGCATTTTCTTTGCTCTGCTTCTGAAGCACGCTTTCAGGACGAGAACAGAAGGCATTTACATACGCACGCGAAGTGATGGTAAGCTTTTCAACCTGAACCGGTTGAGAGCACAAACCAAAGTACGGGATGTGATAATCCGTGACCTGTTGTTTGCCGACGATGCAGCCTTTATTGCTCACTCCCAAGAGCACCTTCAGTCTCTAATGGACTGTTTTTCGTCGGCATGCAAAGACTTTGGTCTAACAATCAGCATGAGCAAGACCAAAGTCCTTGGTCAAGGGACTGTATCGCCTCCCATCATAACTGTTGGAAACTGTCAGCTTGAATCAGTACATCAGTTCACATACCTTGGTTCAACCATTGCGGATAACCTCTCGCTAGACACGGAGATTGATAAGCGGATTGGCAGAGCAGCTGTCATTCTGTCCCGATTGAACTCTCGTGTTTGGGGTAACCGCAAGCTGACTGTAAAGACGAAAATGATGGTGTACAGCGCGTGCGTACTAAACGCTTTACTGTACGGCAGTGAAACCTGGACCACCCACGCAAGACACGAACGGAAGCTGAATGCTTTCCATCTACGAAGCATCCGTCGTATCTTGAACATATCGTGGATGGACAGAGTGACTAATGCTGAAGTGCTTTCAAAAGCTGGTCTACAGAGCATGTTCACTCTATTACGTCAGCGCCGCCTGCGGTGGCTTGGTCATGTCTATAGAATGGAAAATGGTCGTATTCCGAAAGATCTACTCTATGGTGAGTTGCAACTAGGAAGTCGACCATTGGGCAGACCGCACTTGCGGTACAAAGACGTTTGCAAAAGAGATATGAAAGCTCTTGGCATTGACCCGGCGAGTTGGGAAGAACTTGCTCTTGACCGCTCACATTGGAGGCACTGTGTAAAGCGTCGTCTGCATGCTGGGGAGGAGCAGATACAGCTCTTGGCGGCTGAACGCAGATCACGCCGCCGACGTGCAACTGACGCAATACAAACGAGTTCTGAATATCGTTGCCAGCGCTGCGGGAGAGATTGTTCCTCCCGACTCGTACTGTTTAGTCGCTCAAAAAGCTGCAAAACCTGAACATTCACGCGTTTGTAATGTACATCCATGGTCGACATCGACCGAAAGAGGCCAACAGCCAGATTTAGGGTGGTTATCACACTCAGAGCTCCACAAACTATCATAAATGAAGAGAGTTCAAATTGTTTTCGTATCTTGGGTGGTGCACGTTTTGGAGCCATACAATAACTTACTTCGAGTAAATCAATGCACATGTGCAGTATTCCATAAATGCTTTGCCGATCACAAGTTTGCTCACAATCACTGGTGCTAGATTATCGCAATAGTTGAAACGGGCGATCTGAGTAAATGCAGTGGCTAATTTTCAAACTATTAAAGTTTGAGAATAGTCACTATATCAAGTACTATAAAACATCACGCGTATAACGAGCACTCCGATATTGATTGAATTGTTTTGAGTCCGTAATGATGGCAGCATCTGCGGTCAACAACGTTTCATCTATCAGCACTTCTCGTAAATTGGTTTGTACATTCAAGCGAGTGAGTTTATATGGTTTAACATCACTTTCAAAATCGAACTTTCGATGTGTATGTTGTCATGAGAACCGGAGAACATTCACATAGTTAGCTTATGTAGCAATATCTGAGAAGTTCAGCAACCATTTTTAAAATGCAATCAGAAACGAAATTCCTTCTAAATATATTCCATTTTCTTTTCAATGTGGAAGCCGCCTAGAGAATTCGTGAAAATTTTAATAACTAGCTTATGTAGCCATATCTGCGAAATTCAGCAACCCTTTTTAAATTGAATTCATAAGGAGATTCCTCTAATATATTGTGGTACTCACATCCCCATCACTTAATTTATCCCAGTTTCAGTTATTGCTCGAACAGAGAAAAAAGGGCTCGATCCACAATCTGGCTACTGAACGGGACTTACTGAAAAATTTAGTAAACATGCATACGATAAAGTTATACGTGCCATGAAATCTTATATTATCTGCGGCCATTTGCACATAAATGATGATGTTCGTCTAGTATTATGCTGCATTATGAATAATTGTTGATGAACATTTGAACGTTAGAAAAATTGAGCATTTCTGTTGAATGACAGCCATCAGGAAGAAGGCTTTGGCATGTTTGCGAGATTTTTGGACCATGAATGGTAAATGTTACGCGGCGAACGCAATCCGTCAAGAGATTTCGTGATTGTTGAAACAATGTCTGGAATCAGAATCCCGAATCAAACACTAGGAGAGGCATTAAGAATGACGTCTTGGGATTTGTGGTGAAACGTTATCTGATAAAGCTTGTGATTTCAACACGCGTAAAATTGATCGGAGTAATATTCTGCAATGTGCAGTGCATCCCAGGTGAGAGGGTGATTTCACCGAGGACAGAATTTCGAATGAACATGCATACAGCTATTAGCCTGGAGTGGTGATTACTGGGACTTTTCGCAAATTAGCGAAACGGCTTGTACTCTCTCTATATGCACCAGATTTTACAACAAGGTGGTTCGTAATTGCAAGTCAATATAAACATATTATTGCATCATGAATCAACTATTGTAATCCGCGTTGTTATGAATCAATTAATTGCTACTTTTATGTTTAACATTTTAAATAGTCATCCGATAAAACCTAATTTTCAGACCAAACATTTACCACGAAAACCAGTTTTCTGACATTACATCTGCATGAATCTGATTACCAAAGCGTTCGATATTTTTAATACGCTATGTATCTCATTTAGTCACTTAATTAGCAAAGGCAAGAAATAAAATGTGGAATAATAAATAGCAAGTCTTTTTTACTATCAGCGGTAGATTGATCGATGCAAAACACTGATAGGACATGCATTTCTCCTAATGCAATTACGACAATCTATCTGAATCGGTATTTACCATGCTTATCTTCACATGGGTAGTGTATCTTTTAACCCAGTGAACTATAGCGAGTAAAGTTATTTCAAATCTTTCAAAAAAAAACGATTTGGGTAGATGAGCAAAACGTGCGAACGTTTTTAAATGTTAATTACATGGATAATTTCCACACAGATTTTATTGTCAATCTGCAAGGGATGTTAAAAACGCGATCAATTCAAGAAACAACGCAAGAAAGTATTCCAATATAATATAGTTCAGGACTCATCTCAAACATAGAACACCAAGTTCTCTATCGCAAGGAGAGTAATTGACGCATACACAAATATTCTCATCCTAATAATAGTCGAAAGATACTTCGTGATGGTGAACTGAGACGGTTATATGCGCAAGGCCGAACAAGTTCTATAACACACCGCTACATATCGGGGGATCGAAGAAGATCAACTCAAGCTTTTAGAGTATACAATTAATGCTAAGTTAATGGGACAGCTGAGGACAGTCGAACAATTCAAAATGAGATGGAGAAAACTGAACGATAATAAACCCAGCAACGTCAGTTCCTGACGCCATCACATATATGAAACTAACGAGCATGTAACCCCGCAAAAACGCTGAAATCATGGGACTCCGAAACTCAACGCCATTCAGTTTCCGGCGCTGATAGCAAAGCATATATAGCTATTGAGAAGAATACAAGTGGACAAACTTCGAAAACTTCGAACAATCGATCAGCCACACAGTTACACAACTTAAGGGTAATTTGCACGAATGCTTCAATACTCGGAAGCAACGACCTTGTTTGATATGCTTGATGAATATAAATCAATTACACCCACTTCTTGAATCGACAAACTATAAATCGTGATTCGCCACACTAAAACAAACCACGATTGTTTAAAGCAACCGTAAACAATGAGTTTAAGGCCTTGTTTGATCTATGCAAAATGATGAATATAAATCACGGTTACACCCACTTCTTGAATCGACAAACTATAAATCGTGATTCGCCACACTAAAACAAACCACGATTGTTTAAAGCAAC
Organism: Atriophallophorus winterbourni; assembly: GCA_013407085.1. Taxonomy (NCBI): domain Eukaryota; kingdom Metazoa; phylum Platyhelminthes; class Trematoda; order Plagiorchiida; family Microphallidae; genus Atriophallophorus; species Atriophallophorus winterbourni. The sequence goes on from JACCGJ010010187.1 coordinate 50,499, forward strand.
CGTAAACAATGAAAGGACTTGGAAGATATAATACTAAACGCATACATGCTAGGAGGTAGCTCTGAAACACCATGCCGCGTCTAACCCGATATTACATGGTGCGAGAGACACGGCAAAAGCACCGAACATGAAAACCTTTCCTCCCGTATTCTCTTTTTGCTCAAGGTTCCGGAAATCATAGGTGATTCTTTCATTCACAAATGCGCCAGCTACTATCGTGGAGCTTTCTGGCCGAAATTATGAACATTTCCGAGGAAGATACGGTCGATATTTTCCGTCTACCAGGATCTCCGAAGTTCAATCGGACTGGTCCAAATCCACTGAAAATGATCCTTTTAGACAGCGCCCTTGCCGATAGACAAAGATGCAAATGGAAAGCCTTGAAACATAAGTTACCGAAAGGAGTTATCTTATCTAATCCCAGCGTCAAAGTACGAGACAACGCAAATCCCGTTAGATCCTATTCGATCAAGATCCGAATCGAGCATTTGATACAATTTCCGATTCTGTCACTGAAGCAATAACAACAAGAAAAAATCTACCCACCCCTCCGTTTGATGCTAGTGACTACCAGAGCTCAAACTCAAAAAACTTGTTAGGTCCAAACCCGTCATTACTCACGAAAAATACGATTAAGTACGTCTATACAAACGCAAGCAGCCTTATCAACAAATTAATCGAGCTGTCCGAGATTTGTAATGAAACGGCGCCGGACATAATTGCCATAACAGAAACGTGGTTTCATACCTCATTGTATGAAAGTGAACTCTCTTTGCCCAGCATGTCTCTCTTCCGGCGTGACCGTTTAGGTGATGGCGGAGGAGCAGCACTCTACTTCATACAATCGTTTATCTCTAGAGTTATGAACGACCAGACCCTTGATATACCCTACACACTTTGGTACTCTCGGGTTCTTACTTCAGGAGACCATTGCATTATTGGCGTGATCTATAGTTCTCCAGCAGCAACTCTCGACCTAAACAATAAACTGATTAGTGCTTTGCGCTATGTAACAACACGGTACAATACTCAAATATTGATGATGGGGAATTTTAAGTTTCCCCGGCACTATAGCCGGGATGATCATCCATCAGGGACACCTGAATATGAACATCGAGTCGTCTTTGATTACACCCCCCTTTATAACCATGTTTTTGGACTTACTCGTATGTAGGGATCAGACCGGAAGTCTAACTTGGATTTAATACTTACATCAGATCCCACAGCTGTACAGAAAATTATAAACCGCCAATCGGATGAAGCGATCGTGCTGTCCTAGAATTCGAGTTCGTTTGTAGCACTAGGCGCAATCGTGACGGAACGAAATGCGTCAGAAGGGTGAACTACCGTGCTCTGTGTGCCGAGTTACAAAGCACCAGTTTCGTACAACTGGATTACTCCGATCAGGATAGTTATTAGCGCTCTCTCATACGGCACCTGAAATCTATATTGGAGGAACATTCAATGTTCGTTTTGAAGAAAACTTCTCAACGTAATAAATTTATACTACTAAGCAGGACTAAAATGTGGATCAAACAAAGGGCAATAGCATGGAAGATTCACATGGATACCAACACAGCTGATTTTTGGGCACAATTTATACGACTGCGAAACAACGTTATCAGCTTAATTCAAGATGATGAACAAGCTTTCAATAGCAGTGGATTTCACAGATGAACCTGTTCCGAAGCACTTATATAGACTCGTAAACGATAAAACGAATAATAAACCAGGAGACTTTGCCCCAAAAACTTGGTCCGGCTTCACTGAATCTATTAAACAGACCGCTGACCTGTTAGCATATTTTATGCCCGAGTTTTTGCGCCGAAATCCACAGAGCTTGATGATGAACCAATCATTCGATTTAACCGACCGACCTTGAGTGAAGTATTGATTCCTTCGATGACGGTAGCGCAATACAAACGAAAATTGAACGTAAAGAAATCTCCAGGACCAGACAAGATAACTCCAAAGCTACTCAAACCCTGCCATGCGCAACTCTCTGAACCTCTATTTTGCATGTTTAATAATTTGCTCCAAGCTGGTGTTGTGCCAAAAGACTGGAAACTGGGACAAATAACATTCATTTATAAAGGTGGTTGCCGTTCTGAAGTTGAAAAATTACAAACCGGTGACATTGCTTTGTTTGGTATCAAAAATATTTGAGCGAATAATAACCGCAGAAATAGTGCAACATATGGAAACGAACGAATTTTGACAGTTGCCCAACACGGATTTCTCAGAAACGATTTGAATAATTTGTACAACTGGTCATCCGTAAATAAACTGCCATTGAATATGCAAAAGTCCAAGATCATTCAGATCGGTCGTGACTTTGGCCTTTCCTATCCATACAAGCTCGGCGACAAAATTGAAATGAACTATACCTCATTTAAGAATCAGATTGTTTTATAGATTCTGCTGATAAATTTCTACAGAAAATAGAAGATTTGCTTTAACGTGACAGCGTTGCTCACGTCGATCGACGCAACTTTAGCCCCGTTGCTAGAAGAAGACGGAAATGAACATAATGGAAAGCGATTGACCAAAGATAACATACTCCAGTTATTAGAGCTAAACAAATGCCGATGCACTTTACATTAGAAGACTGCTCGCTCAAACAATTGAAAGGGATTCAAATAGAATCTGCAATCGCTGGATTGCTGGCATAATATGTAATGCAAGGACTTGAAAGATAAAACATCTGCTTATAAAAAATGTTTTTTCAAGATGATTTCTATATTAGGCTTTAGATAAAAGTTGTACTTGTGTTAGAAGTATAGTTGGAATTTCGGTTGAAATATAGCTTGGGATATGGAAAAGTAAAGAATATGTCACGTTAACATAATTAAAATAATTATTCATGTGAAATATACATTGTATAATTACTTCCGGTGGCTTTATAAATTATTTGATGCAACGCCGAAGCATTGCTCAATTTGTTACCTTATATCTGCGCAATCAATCTCGACATGTAAAATATCGGACACAGTTGAAACATAATTATTGTTAGGAAAGGGCACGCAAAAAATTATCACAAAAGTCGGTGACCTTTTCGATATTTGGTGTTATTTCAACAAATAAATTGTTACTCATATCGATTTATTGCAAACACTGACAAAAATCTCGACGATGGTCAATCATGCGCAATACTATGGACCACCGTATCTCGCATTTGATAAAGCTTGATTAAGAGGTTCGGTCATCTTTAAAATCAACGTTTCTTACTGCGCTTTCAAGCGTGATTATTTGTAGCAAAATCTCAATGTGTTAAACATAGTATTAAACGAAGTGAACCTGGTATTATAACTTACTCGATAAACCAGATTACTGGGGAAGTAGAACGCATGAAACTTTAAAGTCGATATAAAACAGGTTATGTGACTATTAAGGAATATATCATCGAGCTACAAATATTAATCCCGAACTCAGCTGTAAATTTTTCAATGAGCGAATGATTATCCACGTCCGCGTCTCCAAATGAATTTGATTTGACTTACAATATTTTAACTAAAGCAAATCACTTTTTGCAAAATTAAACCTGCATGCCACTGTTATATAGGGTTCTTAAAAAGAACCACGATGTCCAAATACAGAATCACAAAGTGATTCCTAACCAAGCGCTCGAGGTGCTTATAAATGACCAATGTATTGTAGTGTAAGGGATGGGGATGTGCACACCAAAAATACATTGGACTTTTTGCTATGTTTATTTACCTACAGGGCTCGCATAATTCTCACTTATGGACTCTGACTGACCTTCACTCAAGACCCAGCTGTAGATGACATTTTTTTCCGTGCGAGTTTGTTATATGTGGAATAATCTACATGAGTATGTTGTAAACACTCCTCAAATCAAAACATCTTTAAACTAATGGAAAGAAATTTGTGTGCAATCGGTTAGAGCAGCTTTTGATAACGTTTCACTTCTAAAGCAGAAGGTACTTCATACCACAGGTAATACTCAATGTTAAACTTTTTACATTTTCAATACACAATCGGTCAAACATATTCCAATCAATTTTTTGATAGTAATTGTGATAACTTTCTGACCCTTAACCCATCAATCGAAGATAACTAAGCATTCTGACACAATGGGTCTACATATGTCACGCTACTATGCAAACCGAAACGATTTCTGCCCTTTGAAATTTTACCTGAATATTTAACTGCCCATTAAACAATCAATTTCATTTATTGCTCGTCACATTGTTCGTAGTTTTCATATTATTCCGTGGATTTCCATTAAACTATATAATAATTTAGACCATTAAACTGCAATTGAATCGAATATAAAGAAACAAGATTGCCAGAAACACTTGAATAAATGGGACGTTTTGTTTTCTTCTAAATAGACGAATTAATATTCTCCTGGAAATGTTCCGTGAGTAGAGATAACCAGTTAGTCTCATAGCCTATTTAAAATAATATTTTTATAGAATTTCAGAACGAAACTTTTTAGTTATGTGTAATTTATATTCAGTAGAAACATGTCGACTAATTTAAACGGCAAATCAAACCTGGTGTTTTCTGGTCCGCACACTCAATTTTTATCATTAATTAACCACTCCTGAATTAATGCCACCTATATGTCGTCGTGCAACACCAAGAAATGAAATCATTGCAGCAAGCTCAAATAAATTCAGAGTATCCAATTAACGAATGATGCACAGTTTGGTTACCGATAGACTTACATTGAACGGAGCCGAGTGAAATAATTGATTAGCTACAATATATACATATATATTCGCTCTAGTATAGAATTTATGTTAATTATGAAGTTTAATCACCTATTTAAGTCTGCAATTTTCGACAACTTGTAAACAGATTATGGTTCTGGAATGGCACATTCAAACTTTTGAACGCAAACAACGCATCTGTCTGCAGCATTCCTCTGTATTTCATATTCTTAATGCATTCCTTACACAAATGGCGATTTATTTCATTGCATTAAACTGACAGCCTGTGTCAACTTCACAACGCAATTGTTTTCCATGAAAATAGCAAACAGCGTTTTCGCAATAAAATGGTCTGGAAACTACTAGCAGTATAATTTCATAGCAAATTGCTTTCGGAACGTTTGCTCAACATATTTTGCACATGGAAAATTGATCCTAATCAGACTCTATTGGGAAAAAAACATTGGCCAGCAGAGCGAGAAATTGAAGCAAAAGATTGATATCGATATTTCGTATAGATTCTACTACAGTTAAATTACATTCAGATTGCAATTTGGACGGCGATATAGGATTTCATGGCTTATGCCAATCGGTATATTAAGGCGTCTGTGTCGTAAATAAATATCTGTGGTTTACACGGTTTTGTTCGCCCTTACAACTTTGTGTTGCTAAACAAATAATGAATATATTGTTGTCGAATGAAACACCATTATGGCTAACGCTTGAATATTACAGTCACAAGAAGACGAAACACGGTTCCTAATAATGGGAATATAGTTGAACCCAACGTAAACTGTTCTTTTTTCTCTAGATAACGTCCTGCTTGCGAATATATGTTTCAATTTAAAGCGGACTCATAAGGATTGATCAAACGTTCAACATTATACGATCCGTAAGAGTTTATCTGCTGCATATTTAGCAACTTTTGACACATCGATTGTACGAACATTCGTAAACGAAGCGCTCATGTTGAAGCCCGCCATATTATACACTTATTGATACTAAGCTTAGTGTGAAATCGCACATATTATCAATAAATGGAGATTTGATACCTAAAAATGCTCTAAACAAACAAGCACAAGGTTCGGGAATCACGTGTGTAGGAACTCCCATACCATTGCCGATGAATATTATAGGTGCGCTTATCTTAATTTTCATCACTTTATGACTAGATTGATTTAAATTATTCAAGCCGAAAATCAAAATAAATTTGTTAATTTTGATGAACAGATGCCCAAATGCTCCTTCAAGTGAAAAGGGCAGACCAATGCGGGCCTTTATTTATGAAACAAGAATCGCTGCAAGTTATTTTATTTCACCACTTGAACTCACATAAAATTTTGAGGTTGTTATATCTTCTTTCACTATATATTTGACGTGATTTGGCAAGAAAATTTTACGAAATGCTGTTACAAAAATCTGCGCTAGCAAATGTGGGTCGATCACATGATTTCCAGCTGGAATCGTATAGTGTTCGTGATGTGCAAATGCATCACGTCATTGTACTTTAGACTTAAAGCATCTCAACTGTTTCACATAGTGGAACATTTGGGTATCATTTTAGAAAATAATAAATGCATCAGATATCTTTATTGGTCAATATAACGTTAGGTACATGTTTCATTATTTCGAATTCAATAGATTTTCTTATATAAAATTAAGTAATGTACGAGATTTTTAAAAAATATCCTGGACGAATTTTCGATTTACCGCGGATTCCTAATCCGGAAGTGGATAAAATCGATTTGAAGAGTTCGCCACTAGATGGAAAATCACGTCATAAAACATGCCAATAATTATAGGCTTGACCTGATTAACTTACAACTTCCGGACGGGCGGTCGCAATCACGGCAAGTGATACGGTTAATTACTCAAAACGATGAATTTCATGTTCAAATAATGGCAAGTGTCGGAAGGTAGACCATAAATCTTAGCATTCAGTGGTTGAGGACTTTGATGAAATTATTCATATATTACATACACGCTCAATCTATTCAGGTTTTAAGCAATAATCTAGTCGATACATCAATAATTAAACCGGATATTCATCACTTACTCCCGGTGGTGTCTTGATGTGCAGAATTGTAAGATAAATCGTCCAAATAATTATTAACTTCATATTGAATCCCATTTTCCGTTTTTTCTCGAGTCCCCAGTATGTTAGATGCCTCCAAGGAAAAATGATTTGAAGCTGACGAGGTAGGCCCTTGTCGCGTGAGAGGCTTCATGCGTCGTGATCTATTGACTATGAGCAAAATTATCCACCCGATCAATAAACACATTAGAAATATGGTGGAACCGCCAAGGACAGCACTCAATATCGATCTTGTTGAAATGTGTCCGTACAAATACGTGGCATTTTTGTGAGCAGCCTCGGTCATTGATTCTTGCTGCAATCTTTGACGTGATTCAAATTCTAACAGCTTTCCTAAAGTTGGTTTATCTTCGAGTACAATTACAAGCTTTTCCACCGGCAAATTTCGTGATCTTTTACTGTTTGTCGGACCTTGGTCGTCTACAGTGACAAGCAAAAGAACATTTTGCCCACATTTCTGAGACAATTGTCCTGTATTTACGAACAGTTCACCAGAATGGCCGTCCAAATAAAAATATTGACTAAGCTCTGGGGTGTGAATTAGTGAGAACATTAGACTTGCGTTTTGTCCTAAATCGGCGTCGGACGCTTGCAATCGACCGACGGAACTGCCCATGTTCTCGTGACATGACACGCTTAACCGATTACCAAATTGTCCGGTAGAATTAGGAAATACTAGCCAAGGAACATTGTCGTTGACATCTGTGACGTCAATAAAAACTTCGGCGCGACTTGTCAAATTTGGCTTTTTTAATTGTGTGGAAAGCGACGTTGCAAATATTTCGGGAAATGTATGAGAATCTGTCACCTTAATGTAGAAATGATAACTTGGTCGCATTTCGCGATCTAACGGTCGGCGTAGGTAGAGGATATTTTCACGAAGAGCAAAGTGATAGCGGACACTCCCGGGAGTCGAAACATAAGGAAAGTTTGGGTTGGGACTCTGTGAATCAGGTTGCGAATATTCAGGATCATCGTCAGACATTATTTCAAATTTGAATCCTGCATTCTCCTTGTCTGCATCTTTTACATTGAACACAATTAGAGGTTTGCTAATTAACAGATTTTCTTCCACTCGGACCACGTATGTGTCACGTTCGAACATAGGTTTGTTGTCATTCATATCTTGCAAAGTCACCAAAACACTAGAGCAATAAGTGTGTATTCCATCGTCTGCACAAACTTTGAACGCATGCATAGATCGCATTTCCCGATCCAATTCCCCTTGGGTCGTAAGTAGCCCAGTTTCAGGATCAATTTTAAATAAATGATGATCGTTCACTACGGAATTTGTCTTCAGGTATTTTGTGAATTCCGTTGGAATTCTATCCTCATCAATTGGGGCCAAATAATAACGAATAGTGTTGTTCAAGTCAACATCTGTTGCTCTTATCTTAGTTGGATAGTTTGAGTTCAGGGCATACAAATGCGTGTTAGGAGGACTGTTTTCCATTACTGTAAAGTGATAGAGTTCCACGGGGAAAACTGGTGGTTGATCATTGACATCTTCAATATGTACTTGCAGATGTTGATCGCATTTCAAAGGATAAGTCCCGTGATCTACGCATTCGAGAACAACACAGTATTCATCCAGAGATTCACGATCAAAAGTAACAAGTGTTTCCAGTGTGAAGAGACCAGATGCTTCTCGTAGGCGAAAAGTATCAGTCCAGTTGCCTAGATTACACGTAACCTTACCATTTTCACCCGAATCATAATCTGAAACTGTAAAATATGTTACTGCATAGCCTATCGGAACATCTTCTTTTATCCAAACTTCTTGAGTATTTGCCTGTGAATCTTTTAAGCTTTTTGAAAAATTTAGATTTGTTTCAAAACGTACAAGCGGTACATTGTCGTTCACATCATTTACCGTGATTTCCACGAAGCCGGTTGTAGATCGTCTGATTGAACCGATTTGAGAAATTCGGTCTTTCCGGTTATCAGAAATATCAATGTGACCAGACTCATCCTGGGCAATAACGGGTAGGCGATACTTCCTTGTTTTCTCATAATCTAATTTCTTTTTCAAGCTTATGGACCCGGTGAATGGATCCAGCTGGAAATGGTTAGCAGCATCTGCAAATGAGGAGCCGTGTCCAAATCTGTATACAATTTGGTTTCCGGAAGACGCGTCCTTATCATAAGCATATAGTTTACCAATTTCACTTCCAATTGATAGGGACTCATCTACTTTGAATTGTTTAGTATATACACCATCTAAGTTCTTCTTATTGTGTACTGCATCATTTGTTGTTTCGTCCGTGAATACGGGATCAAATTCGTTCACGTCAATGACATCAACAATGATTCTTAAGGTTCCACGAAGCCCACCTCCATCTTCGGCAACTAACAATATTTCGTAGCTGGATTGCTGTTCCCGGTCTAGCACAGATTGTAATTCAAGCGCCAACATATTACCCAAGTTAAGATCAACTAACCGGAAAGGGTCTAGAACCACTGAGCGCGATCCAGATGACTCATCTACGTGTAATGTATCGCTATTCGTAACGCCAACAAAATTGAGAAATGATGAATTCGCATACTTTTTCCCGGGCCATTCCAGCCAATATTTCTGTACACGATTCTTCGGTGAAAAATCCGCATCGTAGGCAGCCGATAGATCCTGTTTACTGATTAAACCATCCTTTCCTTCAACAAAAGCGACATGCAACTCTGGTTGATAAGCAGATGTAATTCGCGTGATTGATTTTTGAAGTACATTATTGTCCACATTGAAAATTGGTGCATTATCGTTCACATCCAGTATGGTTATGTGAAGCTTTGTCAATGGAGTTAATTGCTGGTCCTTAGACGATTTGACCAAAACATAAGACATTAATCTACATGAAGGACCGTTTGTAAACATTGACATTGTGTTAAGAGTAACAGAATCCATAGTGGTTAAATGCTTTTCCTCTCTACAGCAAGATTTTTCCACATTGCATAAATGTGGGGCTTCTAGATCTAAGTTTTTCAAAATCATTAGTTCCCCGGTTTCCGATTCCAATTTAAAGAAATGACCAAGTGAACCCGGTCCAATTTTGACAAGACTTTGGGGTGGTAAATTCAAAAATGTTCGAATATCTTGATGAACGATTGAACCGATAGAAAGGTTTTCGTAGATAAAAAGTTCAGGAATGTTGATTAGATTGTGTGACGCTAATCCAAATTCGGATAAACACGAGTAAAGAAATATCCAATTTATTCGTAAAAATATTGAAGAATGCATGAGATTTGTCTATTTACATAATGACATGAGGTTTGTAGCGGTACCGAGGTAAAACCCTCATCAAGGCCAATTCTTGTCCAGGTTATTATGGTTTTCATGCCACTTTGGATTGACCAATCAGCTTTGAGGAAACTGGTGACCAATTAGCGCAAGGTGTTATTGGTTACACCCACGAACTGCAGATAAATGAAATTAAGATGATGGAAATGACAAATGTTGAAAACATGAATGGAAATGCCACTGAGTCACAAGTATGAAAATTTCATTTGTAATGAACGAATTGCACTACCCCTCATCAAATTGTAATTCCAAATACACAATAGTGCCGTTTCTAATAATATCACAAAACAGCATGGAATGATGACCGCACAATACCACACCATAGCCTGTAAGGATATAACTTACCCATTCTTCCATTTAATGCGCGTTACACGCTCAAGCTTCGATATGCGCACATTATTACTGAATGCATGAACTTGAACAGATTTCCAACCTATTTTGCCAAAAACCGTTAATCGTGACATTTTCAAGCATTTGTCAGTGATTATTTGTGGGCTGACTGCTACCAAATTAAAAGTTTCCTGCAACATTCGTGTTTGCTGTATCTCTAACATGTGACCACGAATGTTAGAAAACCGTTAAGTTTATGCGATGAAGCAGAATTTATTGGCCGAATTAGATTGATTTTGAGGGTTGTTTGCGAGAAACTTGACTATAATGTTCTTGGTGCAACGTGTATCATCTCGTGGCTCGTTTGCTTACGTGATAAATTTCTCTTTGCAGCAAATGTTCAGTTATGTGAGGAGTTCACTTCAGCATATCCCCTTAACAAAGTTTGTTACCATCAAAGAGTGGATTAAGCATGAGTATACAAAAAGTGCTATAAACTAAACTTTTACGTTTTGATTTTACAGTGAGAAGGATTGGTTTAACAGCAAGCCATACTTTTATAATCAAAATAATCAGACTATTTCAAATAACCAATTGTACACAGGTTTCAGGTAATCATCAGAATTGATTTGTAAATAACAGCATTAGCTCGTCAACCCGTCCTTTTCCAATTGTCAACTCAGTGAAATGCGGAAAAAGATAATTTCCAAACTCTGATATTAAAACTACAGAAAATTAGGTGAACCAATATTTGCTACTTATTTATCCACGAGCACATGCGAATATCTTTCTTCGTTTCCCTTTAAACAGATTATGTTTCATTGCGGAATAGTCATGACCAAAACAATACTAAAACATAAAGTAATTGTTAGTTGCGCCATTGTGATTTCTCATTGATGTGGTCAATTCTCACACCTTGTGCGGTGTAGTTTATTTTATGAGGCGTTTCGTCTTAGCATCACTCATCAACGGAAGCATATTAAATAAATACCAGTGGTTAATTTTTAACAATTAGTTTTACAAAAAAGCTTGATGTTTGTCTAAGACATACATCTAACAGGTGAGTCTCACATGTCTTTTGTAAAGCTGTCTAAAATTATTAAACTATTTTAATTTCAATTGTGAAAAGTGAAGTGATCAGAGCGTTTCAATTTCACATGTCAATCAAAATTCTCTGTTAGTCGTGGTCGCCAACATTTGCCAGTTCGTGATTTTCAAAACGGAAGTAAATTTTGCCATTGTACTCACTCAGTACCGGATGTTCTGTATCGCCGAATAATCTGATTATCTTTTAGTCATTACATTACAGAAAAAATTGGTCAAATGAGGGATGCCTTGAATTAAGTCATATTTAGCCAATCCATCTGTCGAGGATTCGAGGATTTATGGTTTAAAAGCGAATATTTTACATCACAGGAATACGGTATGAATGAAAATGTAAAACATTATAGTATATAAAGAGTAGAGTATACTAAATGTATTGCTTACGAATGATGTCCATATAATTGAATCAACAGACGACTATTGCAGCGTAAAGAAAACGTAGGTAGCGCAAATAATTTTCACAATTAACCCGTGCATTACTCGACTGATCAGTACTGCTTATCGCGGAGAGAACTACTAACAAAATGACCAGGTAGCGATGACAACGCGATGCTATCGCGTTTGATAGTGATGCTAGTGTGCATTGATGCAATCAATTAATATTTGTCTAACTTGCTAGTTTTATTACTAATTGTACGATGAAAAATAAACGAATGGTTTATTGTAAATACATAAACGCAAGCATACTCTAAGATAGGCACATGTTTATTTCATCCTGCAATCTAATGGTTGAAAACAAGATTGTGCGCATTATTTTCTTTGAAGTGTTCTCACAAGCTATCAAAGAGATTTCATTAGCTCGTTCTCCTAAGTAAGTTAATGAAGAAATTACTATTGATTTATTAAACAAGATATTGCTCCCATAAACGGCAAATGTCTAGCTCATCGCGAGTCAGAGTAATTACTACGAAAGCTTCGGATACTGGTAATTTTCATTATTTGTATAATGGTATCGTTAGAACCATTGATCCAAACGAACTCAAACCATCTAATATCATGTCATAATATGCTAACCCAATTGTCGGTGAAACTCAGCAGGTTAAAAGATGGATTAAGTAATCATTCCCTGTCTTTTTTAGGGATCTCACGGTTTGTTCACATGTGCTTAAAACTTTTGGGTTCTTATCAACCGGTTAACACCCAGATACTCCCCTACTTTTGATGAGTTCAGTAGTGTGATCGACTCTTCATTGGATGAAAATTTCCCTGATCATAACGAAATCCTACCTAATCTCATAAAACACTGCTGAACAGCTTTACGACACCACTTCATTGATTGCGGCTTCTGTGCTGACAGGAAAGGGATTGCTCCAGAAGAAATGCGTGACCCCAAAATCTTTCCACTATTTAAAAATAAGGGTGATAGAATCATTTGGAACATTTCTCGAGGAAACCCTCCTAAAAGGTTGTACGTCAATTGTTCACTGGCTCATACAGATGCTACTACAGGAGAAAACCCCGAGGAAAAACCTGGAACAGAGTCTCGTAGACCACCTCTTTCTGGCAACTCCCTGCTGCCTTGCAGGTCGCACTTGGTTGTGCAAAGGCTAGAGATGCTGACTCGAACAAACGCCGAGTAGTGCTGGGGACGCCGCTTTGTACCCAAATTCCCAAGAATCTTCTTTGAAGCCGATTCATCCTCCAGGAGGAGATAGTTGCACAAAGTAAAGTAAAGTAAGTACTACAGGTATAGAGTTTGCTCGGGAGCTCACCGTGGCTTCATCCGTGTAAGCAAAACCGTAGACATGATCTTGTCCCAAAGACAACTACAACAAATGTTTCGGGTACGGCGAATGCTTTTATTTGCAGTTCTATTAATATAACGAAATTATTCGACAAGATTAGCTAAGAGGGTCTTCTGAAAATAGTTGATCTAATAATGGCTGCTCTCCAAGAATGCCTAAACTTTTAATGTCTTACAAATCTGTCATGAACTGTTCACTCAAATTGAACGGGTGCATTTCAGATGCTTTTGGAATTTGCAGAGGGATCAAATAGTATGTGTTTTTGCCCTCCGGCGGTCCTGCGTTTCCTTGTTCTGCTTCTGAAGCACTCTTTTGTGAAGAAAACAGAATGCATTTACTTACGCACGTGATGCAATGATAAGCTTCACACCCTGAACCTTTCGAGAGTACAACTCAGTTTCCGGGAATCGTAATCCGTGGTCTACTATTTGCAGACGATTCAGCCATAATTGCCATTCGTCGACATGTAAAGACTTTTATTTGACAATTAAAATGAATAAGACCAAAGTCTTTATTCACGGTACTGTATCACCTCCAGTGTGAAAACAGACAACTTGAACCAGTTGATCATTTTACATATATTCGTTTATCATGTGCAGATAACTTGTCGCTAGACACAAAATTGCTAATCGATCAGCTGCCTTCTTGTCACGCTCGAATTATTGTGTTGATGAAACCGAAAGCTGGCTCTGAAAATAAAAATGAAGGTATACATCGCTTACTCACAAAATGCTTTATTGTAAGCCAATGAAATTGGACCATCCAAGCCCACTCACGAATACAATTGAGGAGCCTCCGTCACGTCTGGAACAAACCATAGATGGAAAAATATTGCCGAAGTGCCTTTTAAATCCAACAAATGCAGGCTCAAGAATGTGGGGAAGCCAATAGATTTCACGTACATGATAGTTCAGCGTGTCCATGAAAGTCGCAACGAGGCAAATGATTTTAGTGTTTTCATAGGCTCCAGCTTAAAAACTTCAATTCAAACAACCACTTTCTTCACAAAACTATCACGTTTCTTCTATCTACACAAACGGGTATTTGGGAAATGTTTGCCGATGATATTCTCAAGAAATGCAATTCGTCAAGTTTGATAATACCAGCCCATCGTGGCATGGGCTTGAAACGCACCGGTTTGCACAAAATCGATTGACAAAACAGATCGAAGTGACAACCGGAACAGACTTGCCTCTAATTTGTTGTGGTTAATTGGTTCGTCTATATAAGATAGGCGAATGTTTTTCATTTTCTTTTGTGTAATGAATGCCTTTATCCAGTTTGCTTCGGGCAGGTGGAGCTCGTAAGCCAATGAAGGCAATTCACCCAGAGGGTTGGAAAAGCCTTATTTCAAACCTCCACTGACTTGTGGCTACATCTAATCATAGAAAAGGCTTCAGGAGTCAACCTGGCGAAACAATCTGAAACCAAAGTCCCGTTAGGCATCCCAAAGCTGTATTCAACTTTTTTCTACCAACTCCTGCGACGACATCGTTGTCAAAACGTATCAGCCTAGTTGTTTCTTTAGTTTCAGCGGTGTAATGGAGAAAGAGCACTTGCTGCATTGTCAACAGCCAGTTATCCGTATTAAACTGCCCTGGCGTACATCTTAACGCGTCAAAGGATAGGAAACTCCATTCTGCTTCTATGGATAATAACACGTGAATCAGCAGATACCGGTTAAAAGCTATGGCTCGACTGGTGTAGAGTGTAGTGCCTGCGTCCGATGGTGCTCTCGGCCGCTGAACGTAGATCACGCCGCTGGCGTGCAACTGACACCGATCGATCGAGTAATGTCTATCGCTGCGAACGCTGCGTGATAGATTATTCCCCAGTAATCGGACTGTTTAGTTGTTCGAATAGCTATGGAGCATCAAAAAATCATACGATTTTGATGCACATCCATGTTTGTTATCAACTGAATTAGACCAACAACAATGAACGCTTTGACCAATCGATTTCTTTTGTGTTCTGGGACTCGTGGATGAACACGATTAGATCAGGTGGCTGTGAAACGCTGGGGGTAACGTAGTTATTATTCGACTTATAAAACGCCTCAGCCCCGCACCACAATATGTTTCTAATTTTGGTGACTTCCACCATTATTGTTTCTCAATCCCACTGAATATAATCTTGTATATCGACTATGCTTACAATTTAATCAGAATAAAAATATCAGTTCAGTGTGTGAGAAATAAAAAGTTCCGGTACATGAACATACTAAATCACTATAGGTGCATGCTTTAGCTCATTTCATTTGGATGAGAAGTTATTCGTGGTTTGTTAGTTTATAAATGCCACTCAATAATGCACCGCTGTAAAGGTCATTTAGCAACGTATCTGCGTTTGGTTTAGTCTGACAATTGACATTTCTATTGCGACTGAAATCTAAATATCAAAGTCTCCGAGGGTAAACGTTCCAACTCCACGTTACTCTTTTATTTACTTTATGTTGGCGAACATGAAAAATTGGTGTGCGCTTTCCGATAGCTACTTTTAATTGAATACCTATTATCAATCAAAAAAACATTCACGGTGTGTTTTCTAGCACTTTCAGTATTTCAACAAAAGATTAATTGCATATACATTTGTCACTCAAGTAACAATCTTGAATTCTACATGCATGGAATCGCGTTGATCGATAAGCTAGATTTACATAAACATCCGTCGAGGTTACTATTCAATATTTTACGATGGTTATTCTAGAAAGAAATGAATGCTAAATGTGCAGGTTAAATCTACAGCTCATGCGCATAGCCATTTTTCAGTCTGAATATATAAACTCTGTGTTAGTTTTCCCTCATACGTTATTTTTTTAAACAAAATTATTCGATATCAGGAAATGACACTTGAAGGCTATGATCTGAATTTGATATTCTACGGAATGCTTTTCCGTCACCGTCACATGAAATTCAATCCAGTCACTGCGCGTTATGTTTTCTTAGAGTGTTAAATGTATTTTATTACACGTCTGAAAAATAAATCATCCTAACCGGTTTTTGTATTTTCTTTACATTAGATCTGGGAACGGTAAACGACCTCGAGAATCATGCACTTTACGTCAATCGATAATCGCATGCAGGTGGTTGGTGTACGCGGTTTAGAGTTAATCCCAGTTAACAGCCACTGGGCACAGCACAAGCTATTTGTTACGGAGCATCAGTTTGAGCTAGCAACCGCCTTGATGTGATCCTTGAGTACACCCGGAATGTGTTGGAGACATTCAACTATGGTCATTTACAACTGACGGAATTCAGTGTCCAAAAAGAGGTCTTCGCAGCTATCATTTTCATGAAAATAACTTTTCATAAATGAGATCTGAGCGAACGTTTGGGGAGTGGATTCAAGCAATCGGTTAGAAATCCTTCCCACTATGTACGGGTCTCTAAATGAAATCCGCATTCAGAATTGCAATCAAGTTTCATGATAGTAGTACTATTTTATACTTTAATTTTTCCATCGAACCCCACTTATGTTAGCAGCTGCATTGATTGCATCTGAATGATTTTCAAACTTCATTTGAAATAGACGTGTAAAACACCTCAGAAAATTGCAAACTCAGGACAGCTTCAGATGAAACTTCTGGCAACCTTTGCACACTTCATGCTCCACCATTTAAAACCGCTAAACATTCTGTTAGATAGCAATCATAAACCTATACGCTTTCATGAGTCAACCGTTCAAATTTATAAAAAGATTATACATTTTGTTATTCTCCCAGAATGCGGTCGTGAGTTCAGAATATATAACTAAATAGAAAGAAGTTAATATTGGGAAACTTACGATTTTAAGGACTCTTTTTATTTGATATGAGATTGAAACGTAACTATGTGGGTTTCCAATCGATTGGAATAAGTTTGGGACCGATCGTGAATTCATAATGCAATGAAATTTGAGTGCAATCGTTTAGAGCCCTAACCGTAGCTTCACACATCTATGCTTTAGTGTTTGAATGCCATCGAAGAGTGAAAATGTTTCTTGCGTATTGCGTACAACCGGTAAGAACTTAAAATATAAAATAAAATAGTTAGATAACCTAACCCGCACCTGGTGGTTTCGAAGATCCTAGTCACAACCCAATGTTTCACGGCGTACAATGATACACCACTTTTAATGAAATTCAATCTGTCGCTACCAAAATGTAAAATAAAGTTTCCAAGCAACCGCTTCCTACATGCCTCATATTGACTGTATTATTTTACTCGGCTTTCAACACTTGTCATACGCATTTTACGAATTTCGTTCAATATGCTTGACTTGGTATTCACAAAACACTTTTCAAAGTCTGTTGTCATTGCAATTGAAATTAACTGAAAAACTATCCTGGTGAGACATAAAAGTTGGTTTTATGTCGAGTTAAATTCAACGCTGTAATACAGCTTGTCTATAGTTATTAGCGATTTGAACTAACTGAATGAGAATTGTATTCCAATATATTGTATATATCAAGCTCAAACTATTAATTAACAACTTCTGATATCAGATAGCTTGTCAAGTTGGTATTATCTACTCACCCATTCTTAAAGTTCAGGCTTTTCAGGTTGGGTTTGTTATGGAGAGTTCATTGCGCGGATCGTTTGGAAAACCAAGGAATAAAAGAAATTTCTAACAAAGATAATAGAGCAGTCAAATTCATTGAATGAACACCGGTTTTGATTTGACAATATCATTTTCATAATTTTGGAATATATATTGCAAAATAATCAGTTTTATTCCATTTATTCAGGAAATTAAATAACCGAAACTTGATAGTTATGCAGCATTAATAATCATTTTATCACTAAAATATTAGTTTTTATTCTGATGTAAATTACGTGACGTAGAAGCTGAGTGAAATACATATGTCGTACTAAAAATGTATACGAATCCGGTTTAATAAACGTAAACATGTGGCGATCATTGCTGGGAAAATTATTACCGAACAGTCGCATTTCAAATCGCGAAATGAAGTGTCGGTCTCGAGTGACTAAATTTGATTAAGAGAAAAGATTTCGAAGTAGACAGCATCCTGGACCTTCCGGTTCACGTTTCTCACACTGCATCCAAACTGGTTAAGGGGTTTCGAACAAAACTTTCAAATGGTTGTATTGACACACGATAATGCATGAATCACACGCTGAAGTCTGACCAACTGTTTTGGCTTTTGATGTTTTCTTTGCGGGTGAAACAGTTTCATTACTTATAACATATGTGTTGAATTGAAATGGTTATTTAATTAGTCTTCCATAGTCCTGACTCATTCCAAAACAATTCTACACTGCTTGAACCCAAAGCAAGGCATGGAGAATTAGATAATGTTCCGCTTTATGAACGGATTTAATATTCGGATTTCTTGTAGTTTGCTGTCATTTTGGATAATATTAACAATGACAATGATAATATAAAATACCTAGTTAAGAAAACCAGCATGGAAACAAACGAGGCATTTAACCGATTGGTTGATCGGTTCTTTAAGTATTTGTGATCGCTTGTAGTCAATGTTTTGTAGATTTCTGAAGGTTTTATGATAGTGTTTGCTGAATTGTTCAAACCAACTGATAATGAAGATATTTAGATGATAGCTAACGTAAAAATTTAATCGGGTGGTCAATGACGTATCCGAACTAAATGGGTTAAATTGATATTACATTTGATCCATTAGATTGCAACTCGCTGAAACAAATATGTTGAATGGATTTAAAAAAAATTGAAATTTTATTATTTCAATATATTATGTCGTTATTCTCAATAATTTACCAGCCACTTGAACCAGAGTCTGTGCTCTTGATTACAGTACATACTGGTGGCTGGAATCCATAAAGGATATAACGTAAGCCCATTAAGCAGTTATTTATGTGTTCCATATCACTCAAACCAAAATCAATACATTTAGTTCAATGACGCATTTACATTTGATCGTTTTGCACTATGTTGCCCTTGCTGGTAATAGTTTTTCACCAAGGTCTAACTTGCCAATGACTCTTTCTATCTGTAGCCCGGGTTTGCCGGAACAATTTCTGTTTTTCGTGATTTGTTCCATATCTTACCAAGTAACGAAAAACTACTATTAACCTGAGATCCATTTTTTATGATAAACTGAAGATTTTGAGATAGAAATTTGAAATTTATACCACTCGCAACCGGGGGTAGATTTTTGGAAACAACAATGCCAAATCTAAAATGATGGAACTACTTTTATTTCAATTAGTTGGTAAATGGATGTTATTCAATATCTGTATTGAAGAAATTATATGCAAGGAGCGTAGCACCAGTTATCATTCTTCCACAGATTGAGATCTCTTATCATTAATGCGGTTGCTGTTTGATTCCTTTTGATAAAAACTAATGTTCAACCCTTGGTCTGACGAAGTTTCTGCGTATTTGATGTAAACGTTACCAAAAATCTTTGTAACTATTCATATTTGATGGTTATCTATTGTACAAATGTTTTCTTGAACAATTTGTCTCCGTTACTGCCAAAGTTTCAAAATTATTGCATTCAAAACTAAGGATATTCATCAAGCTAGTTGAATATATTCCAGACCGATCGGGAACCTGTGCTCACGAAAAGGAAGTTTGTGATGAATCTATATTCGATAACTTAGGATTGGCTGGGCGAAAGCAATTCAAACCTGAACCCTTTTGTACAGGCACCCTTGGTCTGACGAAGCTTCTGCGTCAGAATAGAAACGTTACCAAAAATCTGCTCTAATCGATTCATCACATGACTTATGAAGTTGTACAAATGTTTTCTTGAACAATCTGTCTGCGCTGCCCTACTTAGCTGAACACATCTGCAACGATGATTCCGACATATACACATAAAATAATCAAGAATATAGTTGTAAAGTTGTTCAACATATATGTATTTTGTTCCACCTTTCATCGGCAGTTGCACACTGAGCAACTGCTTGGGTCACGTTTTACGGATGCCGGACCACCGACTTCCGAAACAGATTCATTTTGCGACGCCACATCCTGATTGGCGTAAATCTCGGGGTGGCCAAACCGTCACATGGCATAGGCAGCTAAAAAAATTCTTACTAGTAACCTTTCCAAAGTAGGCGCAGCGCGTCTTCCAGGCTGGTGTCCCCGCGATCATATATCGCAATGGTTAGTTACGCTTCAGGATATGTCCCGAAACCGTGTTCAATGGCGGTCTTGTACTAAGCATCTTCTTGGAGTGTTTGCATAACCTTGTATGTTGTCAAGCGGAGTGACGAGAAAAGCTTGTTATGATGCATGACAGTGAAAGCCGCAAGTAAGCTGCCGTGCTGATGTCGCTCTACTCGTTCACGATACTTGTTTGAATGTATGTTCCATTCGAGGTGTAGGCACCTCTTCCCCGTTTGTTTGTGCTTACTCTTCTATTGAAGCCGTAGCAATTTAATCCCACCATTCCTCATCTTTTAGGATTTTACTTTTTCATGGTGTGTGGCCAGTTGAAGCATTCGGTACTTGGCTACCGGTGTAATGCTGTCTTTGATTATGATTATTTTGTCTGCTTACGTAAATTGGTGCAGCTTAGCAGTAAAGCTCATTCGTGCTAAACAGTTTCAGAGATAGAGACGGCAGTTCGAGTGCATCTACCTCAGCCATTTGTCTTTCATATTAGGGAATTTATCTGAATCAAATCTAGTGTGGAGTGGTTAAAAATACATATATGTTGAACAACTTTACAGCTATATTCTTGATTATTTTATTTGTATATGTCGTTGCAGATGTGTTCAGCTAAGTAGGGCAGCTTGTTCTTTACTAATGATTGGTGAACGATTGACAGTAAATCCGAGGGACCAAGTTATTATTTGCCATTCGCAAGCACCTGCAATCTTTAAACATGGAATCTTTTTCAAATTATGAACGCATAAGTTCGGTCTAAATATTTAGATGGCTATTGCTTCAGTCATTCAGTCTGGCCGGCCTTATTAGCGGTTTGCTGTTGAAGTTATGTGCACTGTTCCAGAGGTGGGAGTCCTTTTTATTGTTTGCTCTATCTGTCATATCAAAGATTTGATAACGGTGGCATACCTAAATTCAAATTGAAGATATAAATTCTTCTTCGGTTATGTCGGTATCGGTGCCTTTCTAGGTGTTGCAAGCATGTGTGTTTCAAAGAAGCATGTTGAATAATCATTTTACTAAAGAAACTTTGAATTAGCGCAGATTTTCCCATCCTCGCTACTAAGATTGTTTAAAAAATAATTGCAACTTACCAGCATTCTCCCCGTTGGATGAATCGACATTTCCTTCATAACATATACAAATAAACAACAGTCCCTGGAATTTATTCGGTCTGGTAAGAAAAGAATAATAAGAAAGTGTGCATAATTTACGCATTCCAACAATGTTTCCACTTTCATGTTTGACTAGCGGTGTTCGTGGAATCAAGAATAAAATATATTGGTACATAGTCTTTGCTGGCATGGCTTATAAATCAACGAATTTTTACGTTCTTCATACTATTTCAACTTCGATGATCACGGCGTACATACGGCAGGAGCAAAATAAATCTGCCTAATTAACATTTAAATCTAATTTATATCCTTACGGGATTCAGATGTTTCTGCCCCAGTTGTAATAAGTACTCTTCAATGATCACTCAGAGAAACGCAGCAAAATTCGTTATCGAGTTAAAAGTGTGTCTAAAGTTTCTGGTAAAATTTCCGGGGAAGATTGTTTTTGACAAATGGATGATGAAAATTTAAACAAACCAATACGGGTGTGACAATGTTTGCAAAAATGACCGTGTCTCCTCAAAGTTTTGGTTATGTAACCAGGATTAATTATTGATCTATGGTAGCGTTCCTATAACTTCATCTTTAAGTTCCAATAATCTTTATCTTTAAGAAATAAAGCAACATAAATGTAGATAAATGTGAATAAATGTAGATTTATTTAAAAAATTAAATAATAATGGTTTCAAAATTGTCATTTGCAAGCATTTCCATCACAAACACCACGACCTGTTTCGTGCTGTTTGCACTCATAGATACTTTACGATCAGGACGGTTTCAATGTGATTTTAGCTACATTTTGCTAAATATCAAACAGTCGTGGCCCATGGTGCTGGTGTGTATCTCCGGTATGCTTGCAGGGGGATGAGGATTTCGCCAGGTTAATCGAAACCAAATCTCATTTCCCGATCTAACATAAATCCACTTGAAGATTTTGACCAGATTCATCTCCGAGTTCAAGCTGTCCAACGCCATTAGCGTCCACCCACGAAACCCACAACGCAAGAGAGCGCTAATCGGTCAAATGACTTTATTGCGCACATGACAAAGGGCAAGACACCTTTCTTATCGAGGCAAGCTTAGTCACTGTCACAGTCATGTCCGTGAGGGTTGTCTCTTCGATCTGATCTGTCAATCAATTTCCAGCAAGCAGGTTCAATTCAAGCACTCACCACGTTGGACTTATTTGAATGAACTTGATCCTTGCATCAAATAGCAGTCGACATTGAACATCTCCTTCTGGATCCGAGGTAGTTGTTGCTCGAACATTTCACGTGCAATTCTTGCGAAACTCAAATTGTTGATTGTTCGCATTTGAATTAACGGTCATTTCTGCGCGTCCTGCTCTTGTCATCTAAAAGCTCATGATTAGCACTAGTCCCTAGTGCACTCCACATCTCCATGGTAACCCGGAATGTTATAGGTGATATGGTTTCTGCATAGGGTTCTACGCTGTCGCGTTTATTTTCGCAGCAATTGTTCGTACCCATTTTACACCAGTTGATTGATTATTTCGAAAAATGTAAAACCGGGCGGGATTCGAACCTTGACCGTCGGACTGATATCGAATGGAATATCTACTGTGAACCACGGAACACTTTAGCGATGCACAACTTCAAATTCAAATACTTAAATCCGAAAAACTATAGTAATAATGTAATGGAATTTTATTGAATCCAATTTGCTGGTATTTTGAACCGTTTCAAAACTTTTGTGTATAATTAGATTTTCGAAATTGACTTTTATGTTTGTAAGATGCTAATCTACAAATCTGGAGAATCCTTCAAAATCTCACGGGTGAATAATAAGTTCTGTCATTGCATATGATTCCTTTTTATCTGGATTTTGACTGATCAAATTATATCCGTACAAAATAAAGTCAATTTTATTAGAATTATTGAAGAAAATGTCGTTGAAATAACAAAATTTTAACAACCAGTTCATTAATTAAACAAGCGATTCACACGTCAATGATTTGATAGCAGATTCTTAAAAAATGATGGTTGACTGACAATTAACGAGTCGCATTTGAAAGATGTTTGAAAATTGGATATATTTCATCTATGTTCCACATTCCACAACTAACGGTAAAATTTACGGAAACCAAAATTTCGTTTTCTAATAGTACAAAACAAATTAAACACACGTGAAATGTGTAGATTTCAAGTTTATATACCTCCAGTCTAACAATATGTTGAGACTGAAAATAGGTTGTATGGGTTGAATTTTTTAGAGCCGGTGCTTATTGTGCGAAAAAAAATTCTTCTGGTGTGAACCATCAAAAACTTATTTCCATAAGGACCGATGCTGTGGCAATTCGTATATTTAGTTCGGTGTGTCGTGGAGGTCATCAATAATAATTTTATCAGTAAGGTGAAATTATCGGGTTCAAGCTGTTGTGACATGACAGAATTACTCAATTATCATAGTTAGCTTTCCTCATGCTGATTGGAAGCCAATGCTTCATATATCTTGAATTATACACACTGTGCCTTTCGCTTATTCTAGAGTGCCTCCGCTTAATTAATTTTGAGCTATCAGTAACTTTTAACCCTTCGGATTGCATCTATTTTTACTCAGGACATGATTGCACCACCCGTGATCACATTGGAATAATTAAATATGGTGAGAGGAATATTACTAACAACTACCAGAAGATTATACGGATTAGGGCGAAATGTAAACGTTTCTTGAGAATGTTTGTGCAATACGATTTGCAGTTCACAGGCTTTAGGTCTGCATTGCCTGTCATGGGTCATTGTTGTTGTTGTTGTTGGCCTCCTTCGGCCGATGTCGACCATGGGTGTACATCACAATCGAATGAATTTTCATGTTTTACAGCTTGAATGACTAAACAGTCCGATTCGGGAGAAACAATCTCTCCCGCAGCGCTTGCAACGATAGTAAGAACTCGGTTGTAGGGTGTTAGTTGCACGCCGGCGGCGTGATCTGCGTTCAGCAACCAAGAGCTGTATCTGCTCCTCCCCAGCTTGCAGACGACGCTTTACACAATGCCTCCAAAGTGAGCGGTCAAGAGAAAGTTCTTCCCAACTTGCATGGTCAATACCAAGAGCTTTCATATCACTTTTGCAAACGTCTTCGCACCGCAAGTGCGGTCTACCCAATGGTCGACTTCCTAATTGCAACTCACCATAGAGTAGATCTTTCGGAATACGACCATTTTCCATTCTGTAGACGTGAACCAGCCACCGCAGGCGGGGCTGTCGCAATATGGTGAACATGCTCTGTGGACCATTTCATGTTTTGCGGCTTTTAGAATGACTACACAGTCCGATTCGGGAGGTACAAACTCTCTTCGGCGGTACAAACTCCCACAAACATGGGTCATTAATGCTGACAAAATCAAAAATCTAGCGCGTAAAAAGAAACAATCTGCCAAATATCAATCGAAACTATTCAGGACCTTCGGCAAATGCACCATTTCATCATGATATTTGAATATATTATTGCAAATATATTCCTACTCTCATCAACGTTCAATATTTTCAGGTACGTTCTAAGCAAAACGGACACAAGATTTCTGAGATAAATCGATCAATGATTTTCAAACTCGACTGCTGATCGAAAATCATTTACCAGTAGGTTGCGATCCATTTTTACGGTTCGCACTTTATTCATTATTCGACTATGAATTGCGATCTAGGGTTGGATACTCAATAAATCCGTTTTACGTCTATGATTCATAATAATATGATATTACTCCTTTCGATGCTGTCTTTTTAAACTCATTTTGGCATGAGTCAATTCCAGTCCAATCCCGTTCAATTCAAGTGCAGTGCTATTCTAAATTATTTCTATTAGATGACATGTTTTATCATATTTTCTCCGATTTGGAGTTTGCAAAGCTAATTTTCACCCGTCGTTGCATGTTTCATGGGATAATGGTTTTGGAATTTTACTTAAGTAACATAAATTTCAGTGTACAGTGGTGTATATACACTCAGCTAAACTCAAACCGAACAACAAATTATCGACCTTTAGTTCTCAGCAAACTGGCCATCTCATTGTGAGCTCTAACGCTGTCAACCATTACAAGTTTTCTTAACTTATAAGTATAACTTGATGCTGCCTCGTTGAAAGACCTGAAATAAGCAAGCTTAATATAAACCCCTCACCACACACATGTTATTATCTAAACGTTGACATATCCGAAATTCAATGAATTGTTCAAAAGAAAATGATACGAGTTATTTGCTTGTGTCAAAACTACGTGCCAAGAATCGAGTAGGAAACGGCTTGGCCGCTTATTAACTTGCTATTCGCATTCGTATTTCATCAACTTATATTATAACGTAAAATCTCCGCTAATAGAGTTTATGCCAGCTATACAATAGAAATGTGACGTTTGAACACTCAAATCCTTGATGATCAATTGGTTGTGACTTTTATCACTGTCACCAAATATTTTGCTTAAATATTGCGGAATTGTTGTTAAATAACGTTATGATCGTTATTTGAACGGTTCTTTCTTCATGGTCATGACATGAATTCTTTTATTATAATGAAATAACGTAACAAAAAAACAATATTTTAACAAAAATTGAGGAACATCGGTTTTCACAGAACGATGTCCAGATCCATCCACTAATAGGTACCCAAGTTCACTAATGATTTCTGGCAATCGCATTTTCCACCGAGGAACAACCTGCCACTCACCCAAGGTAACCTTTCGATTTTTTCAAAGCACCCCGTCGTGCACGCAAGTCACATTAGGAGTTGAGGTACTTTTGATGACCAATCAATTTTCTTCGAAATTTAGTTTTTTGAAGTGAACCCTAAAGGAAGATATGTTGATAAACATCTTCCCATACTTTATCGATATAGTGGGAAAGAAATGCTGATGGATTGAGTATGTGCGAGAAAAATACATGGTAGATAATTTTAGAATTTTTTGATTAAGTTGACGTTACTTAATGATGCCCAAGGCAGGGTTAACCTCTCCGAAAACCGTATACGAAAAATAAATTAATGCTAGGCTAACTGCGCGCTTTTACTACAGGAGTATTATGTGTTGAATGCAGAAATTTCATGACATTCAAGAGTGTTTGATTTTCAATTTATTTTATAGCAATTTCATAAAATTTGAATATTTTTATATTAGATTATTGCAACCGAAAAATATAACACAATTATCATTAATTCTTGAATACTACGCAACACAGTTTGTTTTGAAATTACTCATTTGCTCGCATTTCGTTCACACACACATTTTGTTTCACTCTGTCTAGAACAATAATTATAAATTTTATCAGATTATACATCTGCCAAACTTGTAATTCTGACTATCTGGTTGCTAACATTCCACACATAGGGAAATCCTGTACAAACTCTCAATTGACTTCAGTCAGTGAACTGAATAATGGGAATAATGTGTGCTGGTCGTAACAATGACTCAGATACAAAAGCGTTTCGGGGATGTATGATAACGGACTATCAAAATGGCAACGGTTTTGATTGATCGTTTTATTGTGCAGCTAAACAAATACAAGAAAAGATGTTAATCAATCATTCCACCAGCATTTCAAAACTTCAATGAAATAAAGTGCATGAATTTTCTGCATTTAATTTCGTTGGAGTATTCAGCATATATTTCAAAATATTTCTAATAAAGTGGTGATAGTATGGGTGAAGTTGTGATTCGGTTCCTATCGGAAGACTCGACCAAGTTAGCGTCACGGCTCTTTAATTAAGAGCTTACGTGATAGGAAATATTCAGCCTTACTGAAAAGTGGGAAAAATCAGGATAATTTACCTAAACGCATCGAAGTTAATTTGTGCTAGAGTATACATTAACAGCGCGATCTAAAAAGGGCCAGAGCTTCCATGGTATATGTGATGAAATTAGATACACATGATGATTTCTGTTTAATACCGATTTGTGTTTTACTCCATCTGTGTTTGTGTGTGCACGTGTGATTAAACAAATCATTCGAGTCAATCTTATCCATTAGTGGCATACAGTGTCTGATCGTGTTTCGCCATTACTTTATGCATTCAGTAACTGCTTGCATTCGATTTCACATTAGCCGACAGTGCTTTGAGAGCCTGAAATAGTTGATCCCTTAACCGATTCTCGAATTCCTAGTTTATAGAGATCACACATGGTATTTCGAATCAGCTACAATCCATTTTGTATTTTATAATTATTCTTATGATTAGTTAATTTATTTTTTTCACTTTAATTATTGTTATTTTATTGTTGTTATTATAAATATTCGAATTACAAATAGCATCGCTACATTTATCACACTGTGACAATGATTCCTAGTTATCTAATCACTATGTAACATGGATCATTGGTGTACTCGAGCGCGATTTGCTATTGATTTAATTAAAGTCATTAAAAGTTCAGCAAACTAGACCCAATTTTCGGATAGTTGGTATCAAGCACCAGATCGCACAAGAGATTTATACGTCAAAGAATACTGACGCAATCATAATTAAATTTATTCTAATTATATCTAATTCGTGTTTCAATTATAATCTTTACCGAGTCATTTTTGAGATGAGGTAAGCATGTGGCTGGTTCAAATTTTTCCTATGATGAGCATTGGCAACACAACAATAAGAAATGTTTCAATGAAATGAAAAATGCGTGTTTCTAATGAATTGTAGGTGCGAGTAAATCTATATATTTATTTTGATAGAACGACATACTTTTTCTGAGCGGCCGTCCCGTGGAAAAACAACGAAATATTTTTGGTAAGTTCAAAACAGAAAGATGCCAAGATACCTCAGATTCGCATGCAATAACTGAAGGTCGAAAATCTTTCAAATTGATAAGAATACTTTTCAACTAATATCGAGAAATCGTTTATTTGTAGGCTTCAACACGTTGAATTTATTGAATAAAAACTGTCCAAATTCGATTGAGTATTCCGTTGAAATATTTTTGAAGAATGTGTAAAATAGACAGAATACTAATCGCAATTGTGACAGTTTACTTGACGAGTTGTGAGTGTCATCAACTGACTATGAAATCGATGCTGCATTCACTCTTTATCCCTGAGATATAGAATGAGCAACTCAAAAGTTGGTTAAGAAACTGGATTTGGTAATGCGAATACTGATTGTACTGCCCCAACATGATGATTGCAAACAGCTTGAAACCGGTCGTGAAAGATGTGATGAAAATGCATGTAAATGAGCATTTTTGTTCATGTTTATGGGTGTAACCCCTTTCAACATGTTTCGTGCACATGTGATTGAAGAGGTTGGTCGTACCATTCTGATCAGACATTGGAATACAAGCGCAACTTGATTGCTATTCTTCCACTGTTTCACGGCATACGGTTTCTGATCGCACTGTCCCTACCTGATGAGACCAAACAGCACGAAACCAATCGTGGTGAGTGTTGATTGAAATACATGCAAAGGAGCGTTAATATTCAATGTTATCGTATGCAAAATGTAAATCTCAGTGTTTTTTCCTGAAAGAGGATCTTTCTTTAATCTGTTGTGTTCCAAAACGTAGTCTTCGTTGAATACTTTTTGATTAACCAAATTAGCATAAGGCGCTATGGTCTAAGTTCGCTCGGAGTAAAATTTGTCTAGAAACCCGCGCCGAATTATAATTTTTTGCCACACGCCATGCAAAAATTTGACATCAATTCTCCATTATATCGAATAGTCTATGAGGACAATGAAAACTTAATTTGTCAGGTCATGCAATGGAAGCTGTTGCCATTTACTGCCTCTCGAACAATGTCCACGTGTTTTAATGAAATGCAAATTCATTGACGGAATAAAATAATTTTTAATTCCGATCATATGGTAATATACACAGATGCTGTCTATGTGGTTTAATCATTGTCTGTTGAAAGTCATTTATCTTCAATGATAGATTTACGCTAAATTTTCCTCAGGCGCATGCATTCATAATGCAAATAATTACCAAATGTTCCCACACCGAATCTTGCTGCTTTAGGTCCAGGTATCACTTACAGGCCGGATCACAAGAATGTGCTTTTCAAAGTCAATTTTGTGTCACTTTTGGGGACTTCCATCATACAGTGACCAAAACGGTTAGTTTCAGTTTGTACTCGACGCGTAGACGCCAGATTTTGCAACAATGGACTCGTCACATCTTGGGTTGACCAACTCAAATTCTAATTTGACTAACCAATGTATATCAGTCGATACTGAACGCCTTCAATTTTAATTCTACACAAAATGTTATCAACTCCACTGCTCGAATATTATCTCACTTTATCTCCGCCAGTGTTGTTCAGCTCAATAGAGGCATCTTTCGTTTCTTGCTCCAAATGAACTAATCCGTGTTTGTGAACAATTTAGTTAATACTAATTCAGATATATTAATGAATCGGAAAAAATACACACAGCAAAGAACAAGCAATTCTGCGCCATAATAGCCGGGTTCGGTGGTTACGTCAGGCCATTCAAAACCAAAACGCGTTCCTTGTTGTAAATTCTATTACGTTTTATTGTGGTGCTCACATCTACTTCACTTAACACACCACAATATATTGATCAGTTATTTGCTCCTCGAGCGCTTGGCCAGGAATCACTTTGTGATTCTGTATTTGAACATCGTAGTTCTTGGAAAGAACCCTATATATCAGTGACATACAAGTTTAACTTTGTTTAACGATTTTCCAATGTGTCAAGGCTCAGTGAAACTGATCTTATTGTCTCCACCTGATGAGGGCAAACATCCATAAACCGGTAGTGGTGTGTAAGGGATGGGGATGTGAGCACCAAAATACTTTGGTCTTTTATATGCGCCTCGAGCGCTTGGCCGGGTATCACTTTGTGATTCTGTATTTGAACATCGTGGTTCTTTGTAAGAACCCTGTATAACAGTGGCATACAAGTTTAACTTTGTTCACCGCTTTTCCACTGTGTCAGGGCTCAGTGAACGTGACCTTACTGTTTTCATCTAATGACGGCAATCAGCCATAAACCGGTAGTGGTTTGTAAGGGATGGGGATGTGAGCACCACAATGCATTGGTCTCAAATAGTATCCAGTTTTCAACAGAAAGCATATCAAGATCAAATAGTTATCGTAAATTATTCTATAATTATTGATTGTGACAATGACTTCTTCTGATCATAGTTGCTGATTTATTACTCCACATTGTTTCATTAGAGTTTGCTTTAAAAAAAAGTAATAATGTTCCCAACAACGTCCATAGTAAAATACAGTACACGACGTTTGCATGGAGCATAGTAATGATCTGCGTGCAACACCCTACAGCTGCACCTAAATCTTCTTCGATTGAAGATGACGCTTTTTTATTATTTTCTCAATGTGAGGGATAATTAATTAGTTATTTGACAATGTGTTAAATAACGATAGCTATCCAATCTGTTTAACAAACGGCATTACACTGCACATGCAAAAAACGTCAACTTCTATATTTCTTTTGGAAAACGAGCGTTTCTTATTTTGAAATGTTAGAAAGCATTGAACAAGCTACGGGATATGCTAATTCGCAACATTTGGTAAATAACAGGGTAGCCATTTTTGCACACTGCCAATCGTTTTGTGCTAGCGTACTATAGTTTACGACATAGTAAATAAGTTTTATTCACTGAATAAAAGAAGGTCAAAATTATGAATGTAATTAAGGTAACATATCCTAGTGAAATCCTTTGTATATAAAAAAATTGCATGACGAATAATTAGAGTGACGAAGAAAATCATCAAAAATATGTTTTAACTGTTTTGTACTACTTCACGTATACAAGTAAAAA
The DNA here is from genome assembly GCA_013407085.1 of Atriophallophorus winterbourni. Taxonomy (NCBI): domain Eukaryota; kingdom Metazoa; phylum Platyhelminthes; class Trematoda; order Plagiorchiida; family Microphallidae; genus Atriophallophorus; species Atriophallophorus winterbourni. The sequence continues at coordinate 81,696 of JACCGJ010010187.1, forward strand.
TAAACGTTGAAAACTTTGATTCGTATGTAGCTGCCAAATGCAAAACAAAAATCAGAACCAGCAAATTACAAAAGAAATTACGTGTACAGAGACGACAGCATGATAGGTACTGTGGTCTATCATAAGCAAATCAACAGAGTACGGTTATGAGGCACATATATGTGCATCCTGGTAAGGTATTTCAGTCGGTAACGAAATATCTTTTTCTACATGTTTGAGCACATCTGGTTTATCATCACTTGTCGGCCGGGGCTACCTAAGAATTTAATTCAACCAATTTGAGCCGATTAAATTACCCGTCACCGAAAACATAAAAAGTATTGAGCGCTATGCTTCTATACCGTCAGAAGGAATATCTAGAATCTTCAATAACTCAGGTATAATAATAACGTATAAGATAATCATCACAAGGATAAGACACTTTGAAAGTTTTTCTACGAAAGGTGTCTACAAAATCGTGAGCAGCATTTGCCACGAGTGTTCTCATTGGCAAAACATTTAATGAATTTTTTACCAACAGAAACGTACAAAGAATGCGAATCGGTAAGCAGCCACGCAATTCCAATAAATGTCAATCAATAATAGGAGATTCAGTCCTAGCTGAACACGTGCTGGACACAGCTCATAGCGTTGATCGTGATAACGTAAACGTGATAAAAAGGAGGTTAATACCATACATCGAACAACTTTACGCTGATGAATTTGAGATAGCAAAGACTGGTAATAATACGGTTAACACGGTAGATGGTGTTAATATTCTGCACAATCTGGTGTCCGGTTCTGCAGTATATAAACACTAACGAGCGTGACCCTCGGTGGGCGCATGTGTTACATTAGCAAACTAATCGGTCAACGCACATGCACACAACCAAAACAATTGAGGGATTGTGCTGCGTGTAGAGGGTGTATCAAGTGATCTTAATATCGCATCTCAATTCTCTGTCCATTAGGAGAAACTTGTCGGAAGCGAAACGTCACCAATAATCTATTCTAACCGACCAACTACTGACTTTCTCAAACATTCTGGCAATTTAAGTTTATATGGCAAAATATTAATTTAGATTTTCTGTGCGGTACATAATACACTGGGAATTGATTACGATTCGCGGTAAAATTCACTCCAATCATTATGGCGGTAATGGCGCACATTGCATGTGATCGTAGCGTGAAATTTGGTTTGAAATTTATCCCCACCCGTAATGTTTTTTGACCGTGTAAAAAATATTAGTGCTATAAAATTCCCCAGTGTGTTTCGCCAGTTTTAGACCCCAAACCGCAATGTATATGTACAAAGAATTAGCGCTGGTCGAGTGAACCTATTACCCTTAAGACTCACTAAAATAATTAGCACAGTTGAAATTTTTTTAATAATGAATAGAGAAAGATGGTGGTGGCGAAAGACGGTGAAAAGCCACCAATCCGATACCTTCCATCTCAGAATGAGCAATATTAGAGTTAAACTATATAATGTCATAATCGGGTTCGAATCGGGTAGGGCAGTACTATTGCGATGAATCCAAGCTAGCAATTTTCGGTTTCACTTATCGTGAGTGCGTGGCAGAATCTGATGCGTATCGGATAGATGGAGATAACAATTCATCCAAGTCTCAGACAACCCATCAACTTTCATATTAAAAAAACGATGCACTGTTTGGACGAGAAGTATACGATCCTTAACCAGCTCTGTGTTACTCCGGACCAAAGAACTGGCACTAAACGTCCATGCTAGAATGCCTTATGCTTGTAAACTTCTCTATGATTACATTGTCAATGACTGACTACGGTTTTCCAGCGTCGGTCAAACCCAAACCTAAATATCTGCATTTGACATTTCGTTGATAAATTAGGCTACGAAAACAGATAATGTGAGGGAGATGTCAAAAATATGGCATCGGAGTGATGAAATTCGATTTTGAAAATCCCCTGTTGAATTGTCTACTGTTAACATCTTATTGATCAGAGGGGCATGTTTCAATTCGCGAAAGGTTTCGTTGCACAACATTTGATTGTAATTCAAGAAGAGGTGTGTATGTGTCACGTACCGGCGACAGCCCTTCTATTCCTATCAGAGTAAATCATGAGATGCTCGGAGTTTCCGTTGATTTTCCACCTTCTCATGACTTGGATGATGAAAAATGCTGCCATCCAAATTATTGTTATGCATCAGACATTTAGAAGGTACCTTGTAGCTTATGAATTGATGCAATACGTAGCTATTTCTTTACACGCCAACGTACAAATGCAATAAAATGTTCGAATTCTGGTAGAGACATTTGTTCACATCAGTCTTGAGAATTATGCGAAAAAATTAAGGCTTACAAACTTGAAGCAAGTAATGGCTGACCAATCAATTTAAATAAAAAAGATTCTGTTGGATTGATTGTAATATCGATACTAAATGAGAATTGATGGATTTATCAGATTATGTGACAAACTTTCGGACAGCTGAAATAATTATGGAATCTCGGTCGTCTATGCATAGCCTAATAGATTCACTGCTCACCTAAAATCCGTAAACTTGAACTCCGTAAGTGATTGTGGTTCAAAACGATCGAGGCATTCGTTAATATATGTCTAAATAAACTGGGGGCGACATTCTGATCGGTGACAATCCCTGATGAGACGTTATGAAAACGCAACATGTGATAATCCATTTAGAGAAGATAGGTTAGCAAATCTGGCGTTGGATTAGACGGGCTCTCTATTATTATTCAAAAATCATCCCATAACAATGCAACATTTTTTTGAAGTTCATGCTTGAGATTTTCAATATCATAACGAAAACAAATACAAATAAAATCTGAGAATGTATGAAACCGCGCTGTGGAGAAACATGTCGAGACTATTGGGTTTCGCGTTGAAAAGGGCCGAGTTTAGTGTAAGATCTCAATGAATGGAGAATCCTGCATTTTACGAATTGTTGAATGCTGAGACAACACGTATTTTTTCTAGGATTGAGAGTTAACTTTGAGACGTTATCTTGTTTTCGATATATAACTTATTGCAAAAAGTTTTGCTTACCTCTCATCATTGATTAGAAATGATTCCATTGAAATTTTTAATCATCTCAACCTCTTCGGTTAAATAAATTAAAGTACTATTGAACATTAATTGAATCATCATTTCAATCCTATAGGCTAAACTTATGTGCACACATACTACTGAAACATTTTATCCTTTCAATTCACCAGTTAAAGATATCGTAATATCCCAAGATTCTATTCGACGTCTCTTGGGTTGCTTTTCACCTGCATGATTCCATCAAAATGTGAAGATAGTTATAAATTAAGCAGCATTTAAATTTATCCTTCTAGTCAAAATTAATACAACCACCGTAAACATCCTCACTGTCCAACGAATGTCCAATCAAAATTTGTCTTATGTGCGTTTGATACGGAGCAAATTCCAACGGTCCGTAATTTATAAGAACAACCGCTTTTGTTTAGCTATTCTAGCTATTCTAGCTAATTTTCTTCCTAACAATGCTTGTCTATCTCATCTACCTGGGTAATATGATAGAGAATGAAATGTTTTCCTACAATTTTGTCAAATCAACTTGCAAAATTTATTTCATTTAATGCGGCCAAAATACGCGCAACAATGTTTTCATAAACACAAATACATGATCAATGAAACCTTGACTTTGGTTGTGATTCAGAGATAATTTAAATTTTTCAAAATTACGTAAAATAAGCAACAAACATTTTCTCAAACGGAATTCTAATTACAAGGTGCACGGCATTTCATAATTAAGCTCCGTTAAAACTTCGCTGTTGCTTACAAAATCAAAATTCCTTCTGTTATTTTAAAATCTCATTTGCAGTTTTCTTATTATTATTCGTTGCTAACACTTATTTTTCTAAAGATAAATCGTTGACAATTTTCAGAAAGTAATAAAAAATAACACCATTTCTGTCTATTTTTCGATAACTTATTGGGTATAAATTTGCTATAAGTTTCCCTATAATATTCTTCGCGTTGAGTGATTTCAAAACCGATTGATAAATAGCAAACGATATAAAATATAAACCGTTCATCGTTAATTGATCTTTATTTTATCAATGCATGCTGATCATCCCCCAGAATATTCACAATGATGGAATGAGAGCATACGTTTTATTATATAATTGAATCAATGTTGGTGATACTGCATCGTTGCACGGTGGCCTGCAAAATGGAAACGAATTTCGTTCAATACAATGCGTTTTCCTGTATTTACATGCGCATCATATGTTCTAGTGATTGAAACGTTAGGTTGCACCAGACTTGTCAATCCATGGTTTGATAGCTCAAGCTTTGTTAAACATTTCTCCGCAGTTTCAAAGTCTCGGGATATTGATTTTAATGCACTTATCTGGTGTGCTCAAATAGTAAGTAACGGGCAGGGATTTATGTGTGAGAGAATTCATGTATGTACGGATTCAATGTTGCCATTAGTCCCAAACTTGACAAAAATAAATCAATGTGTGCTAATTTACAATTATATTTTTTAAGGAAACATGTGAACAGACAAGAAATCCTTGTACTTATTATGCTGCTTCACAAAGTTGACAAAACAAGTGAGTGTTCAATATAAAATACTTTCCGTAATCTTGTGTGAAATGAAATTTTGTTGAAAAACAAAAATTGATGTATCATGTCTTGGTGCAAATAAATATTGCTTTCAAAGAAGACGTGCAGCGTCTACAAGCGCTAAAATTGGATGATTCGTAAGGAAACTCTAAGCTAATTAACTAATCCATAACGAATGAGAAAAAAGTAAAACTATAATTGGTCCAAGAATATTTGAGATTTGTCTCACATTAGTGAGCATTTTTCTGTTGCTTCTGACATGATTTTCCCGGGTACCTCAGATACCTTATTAGCAATTTCACGGACATTCTCAGGTAACATATCTGAAGTTAAAAAAAAACGATTTGATTAAAAATCAGCAAATTTTGTTGCATGGATCTAAAGTTATGAAGTAAAAAGCTCGAAAATTAAATTTTCATCGTGTAGATTTTCAGATTAGAAAATTTGACGTTGGTTGCTGAATATCGATGGGCATGTGTTTAGAGTGAACAAGTTACTGAAATGTTACACGGGAAGGTTCGATGTTTGGATGGAATGCACCTATTCTGCAAACACAGACAATCTTTGTGGACACAGAATACGTACTTGTCAAAGAATTCTCGGCTTCTTCAGCTGCAGACGCCTCCGCTGCTAATTCAGCAGCAGTTTTCCTTTTTCTACCCAGTCTGCCCTCTTGACCAGATAAATCGAACTCGGCAACGTTTTCTTCTTCTTTCTTTTTAATTCCATACTGCAATAAATAGGCAGCATCATTAATACACGAGTGTCGTTTTTATTCAGAACACAATACGTCATTAAACCATGTATCGTTGCCGATTTTGTACGATCGTAGCTGAAACTACGTCACTTTCGTTTACCAAAAATAGATATAAATGCCAAATTCATATATTGCGAAAAGTAAAATGAAATGCCGCGAATAGCGACTACCGACTACTTTGAAACAAAAATTTCGAAAGTTCCGAACTTATAATCTGATTCGGTCTCATGTGATTTAAGGGTTGACCATTCTACCCGATGCCTCATTTGAGCATGAATTTAAAAAGCTTTCGTTTATGAATTTTGAGGTTTGCCTTTATTTTTTATATGAGTGACTCATATTTACTTATAAAAATGGGAATCAAAAATTAATGGTTGAAAAAGTTACAACGTTACAACACTACAGAATTAAATTATGAATGAAAACGTGAAAAAATATAGTATATAACAAGCCGAATATATCACATGTAAGGCTCATGAATGGTGCACTTTTGCATGTATAAGTCCAATTTCGCTTGAAAATATCGCCCGGCAAAGAGAGTCCGCTACATGTTGAGGTACGCATTTCCAAAAATATATAGCATGTACAGCAAAAATTTGGGGCCGAAAATCAATACGGGAACTTGTGATGTAAAGGGATAAGGTATGTAGATGAGTGAAATCCTCATCACACTGTTGAAACTAGTGTTTTATTGGATATCCATCATAGATAGATAGATAGATAGATAGATAGATAGATAGATAGATAGATAGATAGATAGATAGATAGATAGATAGATAGATAGATAGATAGATAGATAGATAGATAGTAGATAGATAGATAGATAGATAGATAGATAGATAGATAGATAGATAGATAGATAGATAGATAGATAGATAGATAGATAGATAGATAGATAAGTAGATAGATAGATAAGTAGATAGATAGATAGATAGATAGATAGAGGGATAGATAGATAGATAGATAGATAGATAGATAGATAGATAGATAGATAGATAGATAGATAGATAGATAGATAGATAGATAGATAGATAGTTCGAAAAACGTTTCTCAACCGGACTTAGTGTGGATTTAAGCTTCAGTTTCTAGTAATGCTCCGATGGCGTCTGAATGTGTTGACCTATGAAATCTTACTATTGATCATAGCCAGCATGTTTTGTCCAGTGTGAATATATGGACATAAATCTACTAACGATGAAGAGTCAATTGGTGTTTCTGGCACCTCAGGATCAGTTAGATAGGGGCAAGTAGACTAAATCTATGAAACTGCCCATACGCACGTCCCAACGCTCCAATGTACTGATCAATTCATTCCATTTTTGTGGCGAAATAGCAGATACTGCGCAAAAGATATCACATTATGAGGCTGGTTTTGACAGCAAGATGATTCTTCGATTTCAGTCGAAACTACTGCTCTATTCAGGATTGGCAGCCACAACCAATAATGTGCGGTCTCACTACCAACTGCAATCCCATTTAAGCGCATGCAGATCGGGAACCAACCGAAAAAAGGATTATCTTCTCGCACCAGTGAAACGAAAGGCAATCAAAAAGAAAACATATTTTAACATGGACATACTGATCTTTCAGTCATCGCTACTTAGATTACCTGATGTTTTCTTGAAAATAAGATAGGTAAGCATGTCAGCTTTCATTACCAAAACATAAATGTGAAATTCGAGGTAGAGGCATTGCGAGACACGCGGTCATTAGATAGTGGCATGTTAAGAGAAAATGATTACATCGTTAAATAAGAAAGAGCTAAGAAGAGGAGCGCGACAACACGGATTTGGCTTTCTGTTGTTAAAACCCTCCTTAACGGAAGCAAAATTATGTGGTCGTTTTATCTATTATTAAGTTGACCAACGTTTTTCAGCCGATGATATCTGCAACATTTGTTGGAAGCATGTATTTACTAAATTCTCACAATGATCTTGAAAGCATTTCGATCAATTTTAGTGCAAGCGTTGATTCGTTTTATGAATATTGGCTAATCTGTCCAGAAGCGTTTGGAGTAGACAGAATATTGAAAATGAAGAAATTTTGAATATTTGCTGTTGTGCCAGTCTTTATATTATCGAAAAATTTGTATAAATATAACCACAACATAGCCTCTCTTGAAAATATCCTCATTGGTTAAACTGCCATCCACTATTCAAGTCACGTGTACTAATGAATCAAACATACCAAAGGGGAGAATGTGTAAGTGTGTTAAATAGTGTGTAAAATACTACGCTAGATTTAATCGTGTCAAATTGACTGGAAATCCAATTTTGACGTCAGTTGTGTTTGCGTAAGACATATTGTTAAGCAATTCGAGAAAGCTTACACAGTCCATCTCAGCAGAGCAAGTCCAGCAGATTTTCTATCAGAATTATCAGATGTAAAATTCTGTCATTCATAACGAGCAAAATCAAGGTCATTAGACAGGTAGGTTTAGTGAAAAAGACTTTTCGATGTAAATAAGGGTCCATTTTCATGGTAATGCTCTTTATAGAGGTTTCACAGCCCCGGCTGCAGAAGTTGGATTTTATGGTTCACATAGAAACTCACTGATGCGTCTGGATAAGATGATTAAACGCGGGAATGATTTTCTTACTTATGCATTTCTTAGATAACACGAAAAATGAGAATACATACATAAATTCTAATCGTGCTCTTGTGCGACAAATGTTTGGGTTAAAATTTTGGTACTACTCGTTCAAATAAAAAGCAAATAGCTATCAACTAGTATGCTCGGCTTTCAGACAGCATAATTATAGGATCGGGTATGAGAAATCACTTACCAATGACCTACATACTTCTACGTAACGAAGATAGATTGCGAGAGCAAACACGCTGGTGCCGTAACGCCAAACTATGAGGTCAAGCCCCAACGTCTCACTAAGTTTCCAAACAGTCATTTAGATTGCTTGGAAACGGTGTCAAATAATTTTTGATCTTAGCTCACAAAGTTTATCAGATTCTTCATGAATGAGTTTAAACGGGAATTGCAGCTAGACCTTTAATGCTGTTGGATTAATGAAATCGATCTCATGACAATTCGCACAGACAGTTTTAACATATACGGTCAACTGATCCGAAAAACCAATAAGTGAGCGACACTATCACCAGAAAGAACTGTACTCTCTTCGTCAACAAGAATCGCCTCCTCTCTAGCTTTGCCCAATATTTTAGAGAACAATGTTTTGAGCATCTTACAGTGGATTTATTGCTTCGTATTGTCCAGTATGCTTCTTGTTACGTTAGAGTAGACCCTACTATTGATACAGAAAATGAAAATGGCAAATCCATAAAAGATAAGATGATGCTGTCAAGGTACCTGTCCTGATCAAGAAAGGTGGTCAAATCCTAGACATGCATTAGATGATTTTCTTCGGATTATGTTGATCTTAGAAACTATTTCTCAGCCTTCGGAATAATTAGCTATAATGCGGATATTCATTATTCTATTATGATTGTATCATTAGCACAAGATTCGCGAATATTAGGATTGCAGAAAAAATCACGGATCCGTGAATAGCAAGCTGGTTTCAGTAATGGTAGACGTTGTTTCGACGAGATGTTTTCTATACGGTAGATATAAAAACAGCACCATACGAATCATTTCAGAGATCGAAACCCACTTTATCACGAATTCCTTGTCGCATAATTTCTCGCTCTTCCTCCATCTTTTGGTGCTTCGCTTCTCTGCGCTCCTCCGCCTCGCGAAGTGCTTGTTCCAACTCCGGATCTATCGTTTTACTGCCTGAGCCACCATCGTCATCTTTCTTGTCACTCAAGGCACCTAGAAATGAAAAATAAACGTTTAGGATGAAACCGAATGGTTGTGGTTCTTGTCGATTTAGCTGCACTTAAGTTTTTGACGTGAATGTAAATGCTATTATGACTATTTGTCCGATTGCATTCTTGTTAATTTTCGCGCCATAATTATGGGCATTTGCTTGACTGCACAAGCTTATCTCTGCCCGTTAGATAATTTCGGCGTTCGAGTTATATAATTAAACAGTAAAACAATAGTGAAGAATATACGTAGCTCCGGATGTGGATGGTGTTCGCCAACAATACACGAAAGATCCGCGCCTTCTTCAATCTTATTTGCGAGATATTATTTTCTATTTCCAATGACTGGAAATGCTTTTGCCGATATAATTTTTTCCTAATATACTCGTCCTGTACACGTGGTATCATGCGCTTTGCATCGGTAGTGTTAGCAATTTTGTATAATATTAATGAATATTCATTTGTGCTACCCCGCATGGTTAATAAAACGTTTTAATCGGCAAGATTTGTGTAAAGAGTTGGTTATTATTCGAAACATAGGATTACTGCTAGCACCAACACTAAGTTGCTAAATAAATAGATAAAACATTAAGCTATAGTAAACGTTTACAGTTAATTTGAATGAAGCATAAAATAAAATTAGAATAACACCATTATTCCAAATGTTCACACTAGTTGAATAACTTCATCTTTCACTCGATGTGTAGTATCGCATAGAGCAAGGTATACCGTTAAAGTATCAAGTTCAATCAACAACAAGAAGATCTACCACAAGTTTTCCACATAATTTTAGTCAATTTTGGTTTTACATTAGGTGTGGTACGCTTGATATCACCCGAAGATTTCTAATGCTCCATTCTGAAAAACTTATGGAAGAATTAGTAATAATTTCATGACAGACAACGACGGTCGTTTGCACACGTGGTAATGCCAACTTCGAAAATAAGGATCAAAACAAATAAATAATTTCTTCAAATATGTTTACCTTTCAGATTGGTTGATTGTGTGATACACTTACCGAACGCTGATAGATTTTGTTAGTGTTATTTCAAAGTACATACCAATAAGCTAAAAGACTTCAAGTTTACTTTATCCTCTACTCCTACTAGAATTACCACTAAAACCAAAAATCGAAAGTATAAAAAAATTATGTGATGATAAACTTTCTGATCACTTGCATCTAGTTCAGCTTAAAAATCTAACTTTATATTTGTCTATTCCAATATAATCAAAACCTGATGTCATTGTTTATAAATTGACTGTTAAAGACTTTACCTTTGACAGAATCCAATTGACTTCCGATCAGTTGTTTGGCAATAAAACTGGCCATTGTAGATTAACAGTGAATGACGTCGCTTGCCGTTCACAGCGCAAGTAACCTCGGCTGAAATAAAAATCCGACCAGTTGTGCATTTATGTTACAATATAAAATTATGCTACTAAATAAACCATACTAATTTACGAATAATATTGGATATTATTTACTCTAAGTCTAATGGGCATTCAATCAAATATATACTATCGTATGTAACTGTATGAAAAGCAAAACAAAATTTAATCAATTTTCCAGCACCTTTGTAACACGAACAAAACAATTCATTACCAAGGCAAAACAATCTAATTGAATTAAAATATCAAAGTTTTATGGTTGATTTATTCTATCGTATGACGGATGTGTTAATTAACAAAACGATTTTATGTTGAGTCCAATTTATGAGCAGTTAAAATCTGGGGCTGATTTTAACGTCACCAATGCGATAGAGAATGATATATATATAACAATTATATTGTATAGTGCATATCATGAGTGAAAATACCAGCAAATGACATTTCTGTACATGTATCAATCCCAAATACTTGCTTAATGTCAAGCAAATGTGCTTATTTCGACAAACTGGATATCTGAATGACGGAAAAGCATGCAAATGAATATTTTGTTTGGATATCTTCTCGTTTATGTGATGTTTCCTTTCATTACAGTTGTAAAAATTTAAAGCTCAACGAAGAGAGATGATAAAATGTAAAGGCTTGAATTAAATGAGCATATCAGAAGCGATGTTTGAGAAGAGTTTTTAGAATATTGCAGAAGTATGATTCGAAGGTATTCGGATTTGCAGCTTATCGTTAGTGTGTACTAAAATCCGGCATTTCACTATGTTTTATCGCGCCGTTACTTTGAGAGCAGAAGTACCATTTTTTAAGAATCGATTTTCGGTTAAATTTCGGAATAAAATAAAGGACGAAAATGACAATAAGAATGCGCAAACTTTATTCGAATATATTTGAAATTTCAGCTCTATGTTATTGTCAGATAATAAAGAACGAAATACAATTACGACAATATGGCAAAATATATATAACAAAAATTTCAAACAGATAAATGCTCCATAATACTTCAGTGGCAAAATCAGTATGGCAGAGACACCTGGAGGCAAACGGTTAGTTTTAGTGACGTTTTAGGTAGTGATATGTTTCGATAGATTGTTAGATAAGCGTTGGTATATAATTAGTTCTTTGCGAAACATGTGGGAAATATAAGTAAGAATATCATTAAGAAGTCAATCACAATAAAAATTGTTGTTTGAAAATTTCCAAAAATCTTACTACAATATCCTCAATACGACTTTCGAAGGGAGTGACAAAAATATTGAAGAAAAACAGTACGAAATATGAGGCTAGAATTGAGGAAAGGGGAAATAAAAAATCAGTTTATGCCCAGCGTTAATTGAGCGACAAGAAAATAAATAGCATAAAATTGAGAGTATGAATGCTCGTTGAGTTATAGAAAATGATGAGTCCAAGAAACCAGACAAGTTTCTGTCTACTGAGGTCTGTAGATTTATTTCTGACGATCATTAAACGAATCGTCACGACATTCGCCCTGTGGCTTAGTGAAGACGTTCTTCAAATTTACTAAATTAAATACAAATAACTTTCTGCCAATTATTCAGCAATTTCGTCTAATGCAGTTGAGAGCGCATCGGAAGACATCTTTCTGTGTACAGCATTGGTGAAGTGGATCAGATTCGAACTGAGGCGAATAATTAACAATTAAAATAGACCAATATTAATCAGTAATTTGTGATTTCATTATAAAAATTTTGTGTTGATCAAACCTTTCAAATTGATTTCTGTCCCATTGGTTCCAGACTCCGAAACTGATGCTACCGTTCTAACTTGATTGGCACAATATTGGCGTGATGTAGCGAAACCCCAATTATCGCTACAAAGATTTACACATCTGCTCGCAATTTCGGATTAAGCGAGTATAAATCTACCGCCTAATAAAATCATGTTATCATGCAGTCTGTATCCTATTGTTCGCATCATTTTAACCTCTGCGTAAACTCTAGGTTATTTATCTATTAGTAAATTAATATTTCTATGCTTAACATCACGATGAAATACACTAGCATGTGTTGCTTACAATTATTCTTCACTAACTATTGGGTGGATTTTATTAGTGACATAGAATGAGGCACTCTCTAACATTAATTATTGTTTCGTTTATCAAACGCGTTGTAATCAATAGTTGTGTGCAGAAATGTTACACTCAGTTTTGTTTTAAACTGCTTTCGAGACAGTGGGTGGTAAAATATGACTTTATCGAATATCTGGAAGTCTCAATACCGAGTTCGCCTGATTTCATTTCGCTCACTTTCCTCGTACGTAGTCTTCAATACCAGCTTGTTGCTTTAATCTTTTAGAAAGATTGTAGAGCAATGCAGAATATGCTTTACCAAAATTTCGTTCTTGCTCGCATCTCTAGCGTTTACACATATTGAACCATGAAAATGTTAAATATTATTGGAACTAAAGCCAATACTTCGCAAAATTGTTGCGGTTAGCCAAGATTTTATCTTACTTCTGTACCGCTTCTATCATCGAGCTTGTCTACGTTTTCCAAATCTACCAAACATTTAATGACGTACACGATTGGGCCTGCAAACTCTTGCAAAATCGAGAGCGCAAAGCTAACTAATTTTTATTTACAAAGAACCATATATTTTTTCATAAACACTTAATAAATTATTCCGACGTTCAATTGTCAGCAAGACCCCAGATCAGGTTTGTATGCTGAATATCACACACTCCATACAGAACAGCTGCAGGTATTTTATTTAGCGCGTTTTCCTTTCATTTGTAAGTTGCTTACTGCACATGTGGTAACCTTCTCGTTTTATTCATATTTAAATGAAACATTTCGGTTATGTGTAGACGAACACGTGAGTGAACTATCTCTGCGAAAGATCTCGGTTCATGGTTATGTGGAAGTCAGAAAAAACGCCAACATCGAGAACGCGCAAGCACTTTATTTGTCTTAGTCGGGCGCCTTTTCGGATGTTTCTCGAAATTTTTATTGTGCTAGCATCTCATTACATAAGTAAATTAGTTATTGGCTATAAAATAAATGGCTGATCGTTATGTATTGTAAATGACATTGTTTTACATGAGAAGATGTATTATATAGCATTGAATGTTTACCGGATTGCACAACTGACTGAACACAATCGGACTAATGGCCCTCGAGTTTGGGTGCATCTGAGGTTAACTCACATTACATACTCATTTACGCACCTATTTAAACTTGGTTTAAGTTTCCCGCTACGTTTTCATATATACCACATTCTCGCATTAACTCGCGTTTCAATATTTTTCGTCTATTCACTTTTTGCTGTGAAACTAAACACCGTGTGAAATTATGTCATCAGCGATTGAACCCATGATTAATCAAAAGTTGAAAGTCGAGTTATGCCGAGTAAACTTGTGTTGACACCGGTTTATTAATAACCCACAGTTATTCGGATGAACATACCCTCTTACAAACAACTTGTACGAACTCACATTTCCGCATTTCCCCACAACATTGCCCTCTCTTTTAGACAAGTCAAATTTTGTTCACTCCCCCTGGACCTTCCTGATTGAAATGCGATAATTGTATCGGTTTGAATTCAATGATACTTTATAACTATCTGCTTTTTGACCATAAATTTGAATTTTGAGACTTGAATCTGTTTCAAAGGCGAACTAATAATTAGCTGACTGTCACCTTCATTATAGCAAATTACACGATGTAGCCCCAAATTAATATAATGTAGTGAAATATAATATAATGTAGTGAAATAGATTAAGGTATTGTATCGATCATTTGAATAAATCCTGTACATTAGACGAAAATCTTCGATTTTCACAGATAAACCTAAAAAATATGAAGATCAACTCTTGAAAATTCACTTGATTGGATAGTTCCGTTTTTCAGTGAATGGCTTTTTAAAATATCCATACAATAAAACTGGGTGCTTTACGAAAACTACTTCACACCAAAGCAACGAAAATGTTGCATTTGCAAAATGAAATAATTCGTTAAATCAGATTTTAGTAAATACGCCTGTACTAAGAGGAAGCGAACTATTAAATAATTTCTAATTTCGTTAGCCTCATTTAGTCGATAACGGCCATGGATGTACATCACAAATGTATGACTATTTCGTGTGACAATTTTTTATTGCCCGCACGATTTAAATATGGGACACTGTATATATTCTGAACTGATGCCTGGTTTCGATGCCTAATTGTTACATGTTCAAATGACTACTGAAACAATGGTATCTTAAAAATCTTCAACTCTCTCTCTCTCGATGTAACTGGTTGTCGCTTTCAGACCAAACTAAAGCGGTTTGGAGCTGAGTCTTATAATTCAAATCTCTCCCTACTGTTTGCTGAAAGATTCGTGTAAACTGATGAAGTCTTCTTTCTTCTACAAACAAGAAATACTTTTTCAGTCCGTAGGTATTATTTTGCATAGAATTTAATCCAACGTTAACGCTTTGTGACCTTATTTTAAACTGTCGAAATTGGAAAGTTGAATCTGCTAACGTACCAATAATCAATAAGATTTGTTCTGATAAGGACAACATCCATATTGCTGTCAAATTTGCTCAATAAAATTTTCGGCGTATCGATTTTGACTCATAGGATTAAGTACGAATCTGTACTGATGTAATTTTCTCGAGAGCAGCTGATGACTCCAAACGTGTACTGCCTATCTCTTTGGCGTTTTAGATGAGTGCGTGTCATGAGCAAATCGAGTTCCATAAAACAGATGTTGATTCATTTTTCAAAAATTATTTTTGGTTTACAAGCTAAATTATTTTTTTGTGCTCTCCAGTTTTTGCTCATACACAAAGTTGTTTGGTGTAGGCGGGCGCATTTACCTTTATATTCGTTATATGGAATTCCAGCAGCTGAGTAAGTGCCTTTACAATAACGCTCGGAATAAAAGTCACTTGGCACGACATACGCATTTAGATTACGATCTAAGACATCCATATTCCATTTGTTATCAGCGTAACAGTTTACTGCCCTCAGTACCGAATTCGGTACGCTAATTAAAAGTTGTATAAATAAACAGTGATCGGTTCAAATCGTTTCCTTTGTGTTTGTACTTCTTCAATACAAGTCTAGCAACAGTTTCATACAGAGATACAGCAGTCATCCGGCATATAACGCCATTGTGCATCGAGAGTTTGCGAGAGATGGACGTGTAGCGTATTCAGCCTAGAAATTAAATTGGGCAGTTAAGGGTTAATAATATATGTATGTGACAGCTTCGCATTTTGTCGACCGATACGTCATCATTTTAAGTACCTGTCGATTGGTTGAAATTTCGATCGCGACCTCGCTGAGGAGTTTCGTCAGTGGTTATCAAATGCAACAAAAATCTATTTGTTTAATGATTCTTTCCAAATAAGACGTGAGTTACGTGCCGATAAAGATGGTAAAACGAGGTGGAGCATATGTAAACATTAAATTTAAAAAATCAATCTGTGAAAAAACGCGCGAAACAATTTACACTTAATGCGCGACACGTACCCAAACGGAATCCTAACGTGAACTCAATCAAGCCATGTGTTCCAGCGTCCTCAAGCAAACTAGTGAGGCGACTGACAGGCACGGGAAACCTAAAGAGCACGATGGGATTGGCTATGGAATTAATCAATGATATCCAGAGTTGTACAGACCCACACCAGATTGCCTGATCGATCGATAGGACGAACGGGCGATTTTGATTGAAAACGTTTTCGAGGTATGGGTGAGGATGGACATGGAGAATAACTAAGCTGTTGCTTCGTTCTGCTCTAACTAAAATTTTGGTTCAGTGTGGATTCTGTTAAAAGCAATTATTAACTTTCCTTCTTTTTTATCTCATTAAGCCTCTAGAATAAAGCGATTTCTTATGCCATCAGTGAAACGACCCAAATATGAATATTAAACGTGAACCAGCGTTCGAACTCATGCCTAGATTAAAATGAATTCCGATGGGTTTTGTAGATTGTTCAAGACTAAAGTTACATAATTTCTTCAACTCGTTTGTTGTCGCAGGTTTATTCTAGAAAAGCCTCACGGAAATGTGAAGTTGATCGTTTCTTTTCACAGAACAAATCGCAAACACCACTGGGTGTTCTAATGAAAAGACCTGTTTAAAACGTCCACTAATTTCTTCCGAATTCTTCGTAGTACCTTCTGAGTATACAAAATTAAACAAGGGTGTGGGTAAATTTAATAATCAAACCTTGTTTGAATGTTGGTAGGTTCCAATTAAATCTTACCGCAAATTTCACTATCTAACCTTAAGCCGCTTTCTCTGAATTTGCTTTATTCTTACTTACGTGGTAATGTAGTCGTAAATGGAAGGTGTCTACTCGATTAGAATATTCTTTGAATCGATTAAATCACAATGAATTTCATCACAAAGTATATTGAGATAAACCCTCTCATTTTATTAATTTCAATGCTTAGATTTTATTAGATTAAATTGTACTTACAGAACAGACATATATATACATATTTATTGATTAAACATTAGATGGTTTCAACAACTGAGTTTTATCTTAACTTTTATGTTCCTTATTGAAAAATGTATTACATTTCAACGAAATAAACCCCAAAATTTCAAATAAAAAATGTTGAGTGTGTCCAGTTATCTGGTCTATCACATTACTATCGGAGTAAAACAAAAGTATAAGAAAGTAAACATCGGGAAAGTACATTGGGACAAACGTTGAAGTTAACTGCAATGTTATTTTCGTTTACCATCCACAGCATCATCTTCGACATGCGGATCATCTGTTTCCAAGTCCACTTCCACTCCGCGTGATTGCAAGTACTGTGCACGTCTCCAATGGTAATTTTCTTGATATTCAGTGTAAATGGGCATGAAGACGTCGAACAATCTCACGTTCAAAAACATTCCATCTTCGTCCGCTTTGAACATGAGATTTCGCAATGGGCTCAAATGAGGTTGGAGCAGATCACGATACCGGTCGGTTAGAAGCTGGAAGCATAGGAAAATTCTCTCTATCGATTATGGTTAACGAAATGAAAATTATTTCGGAGCGGTGAAGAAAATATAGCAATCATGAATATTTAACAAATTGATTATGTTGGTCAGCGACTCCAGAAGTCCTGTTATTGAAAGCGGAGCATGTTTTCGTAATTCCCTAAAACGGATGCACTGTCAACGTTGACATTATAAATAATAGGATGGTATTTAATAGACTCAAACGGGTATTTGGGAAATTTTCGCCCAAGATATTGACAAGGGTCATGAATACATACTTGAGACCAGTCATGGAAAACAGTGTGCAGTCGTGGTCTCAGTGGCTAAAAAAGGATGTCGAACTTAAGCAGCCAATCTATCACTGTTTAACAAAACTAGTTCTGAGCATTTGAAACAAGCCTTATAAAGAAAGGATAGCTCACCCGAATCTGTTCGACTTTCCCTATCGACGAATCAGAGGAGATCTTATCATACTTTACAAAATATTCTATACCCCAAACCATCTTTTACGAGATTTATTCACACGAGCGGATACGAGAAATAACCGGACCCTTGAATATCGGATGGTGGTACCTCATTCCCGCCTAAACTGAAGAAGGTATTTTTATTCTGTCCGTGTTTGATTTAATTGGAACAGTTTACCTTCAACCGTTGCTCACGATACGATCGTGCATGACTGTAAAAAAAATTAGACGAATTTTATTGAATTATTCATTTACCGAACACTTATATACTGCTTAATCTAATTCCTTATCTTATTTATACACTTACATTCCCATTTTTACCATCCTATGATTATTGTTAAGCTTGTTGCTTTTTAGACCATTAGAAATACCTAACAACGGAATTTCGAATTAACTCAGCATATCTGCGTGGTTAACAGTAAAACTGATCTTCCATTAGATTTTCAAAGATTGGCTTATAATCAGTGCCTTACCATAACTTTGAGGCTAAACTCGCGTTGTTGTTAATTTTCGCGGCAACCAATTATCCCTTAGTTTGGTTAAAATGTGCTATGAAATAATACTCAAACTGGGCTTCCATATACGATACGAGATTGAAGCTTCCTCTATCCGTTTTGGTAAGCATAACATATAAACCTCGATTATCATATTGTGCCGTATTTCATAAACTCATATTTAACCAATAATTATCAAAGTAATAATCGACAAATTAATACGTGAATAGTAACTCACGTTATCCATTGGCCAATCCGATTTCCATTGCACTACACAATAAGGATTCATATCATAAACGTCCTGGATTAGATCATAGAGTTCCGTCGGTCGACCTCCAAGGTATTCAGGATTGACCAGGCCACACATTGATATATGCACCAATATCGTTTCTGGATCATTTTGTTTTAGCTCGAAGCCCAAAGCTTGCGCAAATTTTGCTGGTCCGGTAAAATGCACGCGCACACCAAAATTGTACACACGCCCCAAGGGATATTTTGGATGAGCGAGTTTGATCGCATCGTCGAAATATTTGTGTATTCGATTGATTACCTTTGATAAATAATTATGTGTGGGCAAAAGCGAGTCATAAGTAGATGATGAATAATAGTTGAAAACTGGAACACTCAAGGTTTTCGTAGTTTAAATATAAAACCCGCTTGTTTGGTTAATAAAACTAGCGTTTCACACCTTTGTATACGCGTTAGATTAAAATACAACCTAAGCAGCACAACTGTTAGTAATAGTAATGCATGAGGGGCATTCAACTGGACGTGGAGTAGGTGACCTGTAAGGTACGAAAGCGATTTTAGAATCAAAACAAGCAATTTTGTACATGTATAGGCAGGGAAAGTAATACACGGATCCAAACATTGTTCGGATATTTTTGCAAAGTCCTCAAAAAATAAATTGCTCAAATGCTTATAATTACACTAGCAGAAGTACCTCCCATCGTTTGTTAAATGCCACATTCGAGTGACATATGGTTAAGCTGGTTGAATTGTTCAATCCATTAGTATATGACCCGCGTTACAAATCACGAATGCATCTTTAAACGTCAATACAATATTTTATGTTGCGAGAGCAAAAATCAGTTTCTTATCTGTAAAAGTGAAATCGGTACTTGCCATCGAATATTTTCTTCCTAAGCTTCTACACATTTGGTTCGCTAAAAACACAAATTTGAAGATTTCTTGTACAAGCACTCATCTTAACTGCATTATTGGTCCCCGTTTTCACGATTCCATTTAAATTCCGCTTGGGGGACTTGGTTGCACAGAATCACTGAACAGGATCCAATACTTATGCTGGGGTCGTCTAAGACGCTTCAACATCTTTATCCGATCAATTGACGATGGCCAATCGATAAGACGATGAGACCCCACTGGCTCAGATAGACAAGCTGGGTCTAGATCATCGGCACATTCCGTACAACCGAACGAGTGGAAGGTTCAAACATTTCTCGAGTGAATTAGTCCAAATTAAAATAAACGCATCAACATCAGTTGAATAAAATGTTAATTTTTACTATGGGTTTAATTTGTGCATGATTGTGAAATATAAACTAACATGTTTGTTACCACTAATGACAATCAGCGGTTACATGTGTGCGCGGTGTGCGCGGTGTAGAGGCAATTTTCCGGCCCAGTTACTCTCAATGAAACAAAAAATATCAACCCTTTGTATCGTACATTTATGAGCAAGTCACGACTTAGCCAAGTACCGCAGGCTTGCATATACACAGTATACATTCGTGTGCAACTAATGTGTTTAACCCTACTTCCCACAGAGAGCGAAATTTATTTGCACCGATGGATGCTAACAGCAATATGATCTTTATTTCATTCAAAGGTTTCTAAGTATCATTTGACGCCAAATGCTGTGGGGTAAAATGATTGATCATGAGTAGTATGGGTCAATTACTTATAATGAATAATGTATTTTTAATTTATATTATATCTAAAAAAGCTAAATTTTTGTAAATGCGTTCAATAAACACACCTGATTGAATTCTTTCAGATTTAGGGATGTTTTAAAGGTCAGCTTAAGAAAGTGAACAGGATCCCGTATTCGTTCCATTGAATCCAAAGCCCAAGGGGTAAACTGAATAACTATTGGGTCAATTGAGTACCGCTCTTTCAAGTGGTTGTGAGCTCGACGCAGAAGATGTGGTATTTTTTGTGGTGTCGCAATAAATTCTGATACATTGGGACCATGTGTCTCGTCTAACATGCGAAGACGGTATTGTGTTGGGATGACGAAATCCATACACTCAGGGGAACCTGCAACTCCTAATTGTACACCCGTACGTAGTAAGACTTCATCTTTCATGCCAGACCAACCATCCGTTCCAGTATCTGTATTCATGCTGTTGTATGGGAGATACGTTATCTCCGTGAACAAGTTAGTTGCAATTGCGTTTTTGAGCAACTCATTGCTAGTATCCAGCAAATCACTCCATGGTATGAATTGATAGTTCACCTAGAGCGCGAGAAGATAGTTGAAAGCACGATTGTTTAATTAAAAGTTTATAAAATAAATGAGCATGGATTATAAGAAACGCATTCCAAAAGCGATTTGGAATAAAATTAAAATTGGTTATATCCGTTTTAGGGACAAAATTACATCGGTATCATGCACCGGATTTATGCCTGCTATGCAACCATGGCAAAAAATTTCAAAATGTTGCGGAGGGTGTGACTCAAACAATTACGTAATCTTTAGAAAAGTAAGTATGAGCGAACGGGGATGATGTGCCTACATCTCCTATATAAAATCAACAACATCAAATTTTCAACACAAGGAAAGTGAAGCACGTGGATCATTTAGTACTTAAATGTAAACCATGTTTAATCAAACATAAGTTATTTGTTCTATCATCGGTTTTCTCTTATCGGACCGCTGAAGCACATATCGCTTGTCTTCATCTCCGTTTTCATTTCGAAGAAACGTCGTATAAACTCTCCTCACAGATCAGATCGTATTGACAACCGGCACGGACAAACTGAAGACTTCCCTTGTTGTCACGAGATTCACCTTTGATAGATCAGCGGAATGTGCGTTATAAACGCTCGATTAGGGGTTGAACGCGGTCGTTCTCATTGGTGAATCCATAACGCCATAGGTATTCTTTTCGAAAATGTTGAGGCCTTGTCGAATCAAGTGTCTTCGAGCGTCGACGACGTAATAAATATTCTGACTGCAATAGCATTTTCAGAACAATTTTCGTGACCTCGTCTCACTACACTATGATTTCAACCTACATAAAATTTACCTATACAACTATTACCTCTTCTACACGTTGGTGTTGCAAGGAAGTGGGAGAGAGATATCTTTGGAGCGCTAAAACAGATATATCATAAATATGGGCACCTGAATCTGATTTTCACATGAAGTCAGCATTTAGTTGGCATAACTGAACCGAAACAAGAAAGTCCAAGTTAATGGCAACTGTGTTTCAGATAGTGACAAATAGGTCAATGTGCTGTTGGCTTTTTCGTCAATAATTAAAGGCAAATTAAATTAATTTACTAGACAAAATTACTTTGTGTTGTATGTTTAATGCTACCGGTTCAAATCGTTTCCAGTGCATCAGAAGTTTTCCTTATGTTGAGACAATAATCGCGATATCCCACCTGCCAATCGGCGTTAATTCGTGTAAGCTGAATGACCGATAACACTGCGGCGATGGATTTTTAAGGTTTGCGGAATCACACAATCAGTAGGGGAACTTAGCACGAGTGATAACCATATCGCTTGCATAGCCTGTCGTTAGTTTATTCGAGCCTAGCACGTTCGCTGTGTTACGTTTCAGGCCTTCTACTTGCGTACACAATAGTATAGAATAGAATTCAACAAGAAGTCGTGTTTACTTAAAATAAATTATTCCATTCACTGTTAGTACACTTAAGGATTAGCTTTTGACCGGTCATTATTCATGAGAATAAGATATTTTGTAATATTTTGCAGTTTCCATAGAAAGGTTGCATTAGCTTTTCTGTTTTTTCTCTCAGCTTTTCTTGAATTTTATATGAGCTCTATATTCGGGGTGATTCACATATCGTTGGTGTTATGAAAGGTAAAGCTGAAAGTTGTGTTGGCTAGGTTTGCAAGAAAACACTATTTTTTGGCTATCAATACATGGAGGGAATTCGTACATGAATGCTGTGGTCCAGGTGGATAGTGTCAAATTTCTCAAAGAAATCCAACAGGATCAAGTTGTTTACCAATCGATTTCATTATGTTGTAAATCGTTTTGCGTTCTATGCGAACGAGAAACCCGAAAAAGAAAATTGACTTGGTTAATAATGAAATAATTAGTATTTTCGCCTCGAAAGCTCGAATTTGATCAATTCTGACAGGGAATTTGAAATAGTTTTGCCGTAGGGAACATTAAGCTAGAAAAATCTTATTTGAGACACGATAGAAACAATAAAAATGAATTTTTCACCAAAAGTATGGCTACTGTTACAATTATTAACGTTGATACTGGAATGTTGTTTTCAACGCCCACAGACAGTCGTATTTCATTATTATCTTTCAAAAATTATGTCACCGACAGCCATTTAGTTTCTCTTCGACGGTTTTGAAGTCAGACTTGTCCAAACTCTCGGAATGAGCGGAACAAATGAAAACCAATAGAGACCCATGTGTGCCGTTTAAATGAGCTGTTACCATTACATTCTTCGAAATAATACAAAAGCACAATGTTATCTGAAAGCATCCTTTTCTAACATTTAGGCATTTATTATGCCTTAAGCTCGTCAGACAATTTTACCTGAAAATCTTGCGTTTTACAAAATTATAGTGGGCCACTGATTTGGGCACAGACAACCTACTAGAGTGCTTAAAATTGAACGAACGAAACTGTCGAACAATCTAATGAATTGAGTCAATTTCATGTAATAAACGCTACTGGCTATGCATCTCCGGATCACATATAATAGATTTCATATACATTCAGAAGTGTTAAACATACTGTGTCGTTTCGCTATGCCTTTTAACGATCTATTACCGCAACAGAGTTCATTCTGCTGGTTTCTATTCTTTACTTAATAGTGCTTACTTTCTCTTTCAACTTTTGCTGTACCACCGATTGATTAAACCACCACCTTCAATGTGCAATTACCGATAGGCTGCAAGACAAGGAAGTGCCTAAAATACCGACGATGACAATTGCGAACTCATAATAGTTCGGGTTTCGGAAGGATTGTATTAGAACGGTTCGCGCCACAGCATTTGCAGAAGCATGAGAAGATGGGCAACATCAGACGCAATCGAAATATATGCAATTCGTCGACCTCGGTCAAACGAGCCCAGTGTGGCGATGGCTTGAAGTGTATCGGTTGGCACGACATCGATTGGCAAATCAGGTTGAAATGACAACCGGGACAGACATGTTTGAGGATCAGTGTTGAGTTTGTGTGATTTGTGTTATGCGCAATGAACCCATTTGACCAATCGGCTTCTCTTGTGTCGTGGGCTTCGTGGGTGAACGTAATTAGCGTTGGACTGGTTGACCTCAGGAACGAAGAAATACACAAACCACGGGAGTGCGTGCAGCGCGGGGGATAGCGTGATTATTGTTGGACCGATGAAACGGACATGTGATAATGGGCCAGATGTTCGCCGTCTGCCACTTGTTTACCTGACATGACTTGACGTAATCATTTCCGGCTTGTCTTCCCCACACGCTACAGCATATCTGTAATCACGTGTTACATTGATACTAATTGTGACGTGACTCTAACACCTGCCACGATAAACAAAAATGAGTGAACGGGAGTAATGTGTGATAGGCTGTTTCGCTAACTTTCCCCGGTCGTAAACGATACTACCGGCTATACTCTGGTTGTCATCATCAATTACACCGAGCACGATTGCATTCAAGGAAAATTAGAACAGTGGAACAATGTTGAAGCGTGGCTTAAATGTCAAAGATTGTGTAACACTTCACCTTGGTCTCAAAGCTTAACTTTGTCTAAAACATGGACAATGCTTCAATTCACAAGCTTCTTGTCTTAAGCTGATATGAAAATATCGTTTGAAAAATCTAAAATCACTTTTGTCCTTGAATTGTTTCAGCTATTTTCGTATCGCGCGCTACATGGCTAATCGATGTCCAACGAATTGAATGTTTACTACCAGGCAAGACTAGATAATCAGGGCAATCCTCTACCCCAACCTGACCCGCGCAGTCACAAAACTGCTCGTGAAAAACACAAGGTCCATATTTGCATGCTTTTCAATCATACACACTACATGACCAGTTTCTTGCTGTTTGCGCTCATCAGGTAGAGACAGTAGGATCATGATTCACATGTAGTGAGTGAAGAGCGCCTTTGAAGATGATTGCCAGTAGAGATAATAGAACCGGTTGGTAACTGTGACAACCGGCGAAGGCTGGTCGAAAACTTTTTGTGTTTAAGACATTCACATTCAAACGCGTGCTTCGGTTTTTATCATTTTCGGAATAAACGCTGGCCAATCAGTGCTCACTTGTATCATAGGATTCGGGAATAAAAGTGATCAAAGTCTAAAAGCATTACCTCCAGGGTGAATCGTGAACCAACAGAAAAGGGGACGGAAAGCGCAAAGAATGATGCCGTTTACATCGGGTCGAGTGTCTTTGAAGTGTAGTTGAACAATAGCATAAACGTTGAGATTGGTGAGGTCGTCAGACCGATTGACTTGATATCTTGATTACACATCCCTCGAAATTACAGTCCACTACCGGTTTCTGGCAGTTTGCTGTCATCAGGTGGAGACAGTAAGATTAGGTTCAGTGAACCTTGAACGAGTGGATAAATGGTAAACAAAGATATACTTGAACGACACTGTTGCATAGGGTTCGTACAACGAACCACGATGTCAAACACAGAATAACATAGTGATTCGTGGTCAAGCACTCAAGGCGCTCATGGATGACCAAAGTGATGTGTTGCTCATATCCCTCGAAATTACACTCCACAACCGGTTTCTGGCTGTTTGCCGTCATCAGGTGGAGACAGTAAGATCATGTTCAGTGAGCCTTGAAACAGTGGTAAAGTGGCAAACAAAGTTATACTTGTATGCCACTGTTACATAGGGTTCGTACAACGAACCACGATGTTCAAACACCGAATCACAAAGTGATTCTTGGTCACTCACACAAGGCGCTTATGGATGACCAAAGTAATGTGTTGCTCACATCCCCATGGGATAGAGAAGATAGTCCTCTCTGCTAAAAGTCATCACACGAAAGCATGACATATGAGCAGAAATAGCAATAAAAACTTCGCGATCTCACGACCCAACTAATGATTGGTTTGAAAGCAACTCGAATAGGCATGTTCCAGTATCAATCGCCCATAGAGAATAATGCAGAAATTTCAAGTGATCGCAATACCCATGAAGTACTAACTGGTGACAGTGAGTTATGTGCTAGAATTATTAACGAACTACTCAAGATTTCCATAATTCATAGACAGCACCAATTATCGATCATATTGCAAGAACGGTAAGTTCTGGTGGAGGAATTCACACGGGCATGACCACGACAAGTGTTTCGGAAATTGCGCTCTAACTGGTTTATATGTAATTAACCCGGCTCTTGGCTCGTCACCTGAAGCCTAAGCAACAAAAAATCACGTTTTCTCAGTTAATTCTAGTTAGCAAAAAGAATATGGAAAATTTTCCACTAAAATCACATTTTCTCCGAACACAAGCAGACTAAACCCATAGAATCTTTGTCGAGCTAATTTGGTATGTATGTCAATGTACACTTGATTGTCGGAACCAAGCTGCATCACAGTGTTACTTTGCTGAGAAAACTGGATCCACCTTAGTTTATGAGTATGATCGTAAACATTGATCATATATTGCTAATATTATCGTTTCTTGTAATTTTAGGCTTGTCGACACATACAGAATCACTTGCTATTAGAACTATTAGGGTAAACGACCAGCTCATCTCAAGGTTGCATTTGAACCAGTGACATGGCAGTATCTGAAAGTTTATAATTTGTATTGTTTCAAAATGTCAGATTTCATATTCTCAAAGTCGCTAATGATTCGCATTGCAACATCGGAAAGGTTCCAATCTAATTGACTAACCAGAATGCCACAACTTTTAAAAAAATGCAAACATCCGACCCCATTCGAGTCAGTTGAATGACAACAAATCACGGCAAAATCTCACTCAAATTGTACCGACACGAAATTCTTCAATGCACGAAGGTTCACACTAGTGTCCTTGAATTATAGAATATCACTGGTGAACCACAAAAAGTGCCTGGTTTGCATAATTCAAGGTTTTTAATGGTCTAAAAAGCAACAAGCTTAACAACAACCACAGGATGCTAAAAATTGAAATTTAAGTGTATAAACAATATAAGAACATAGATTAAACATAATGTATTGCTGTCCGGACACGACAAACACGCAGAGCGACAAGTCATCAGTGGCCATATACTATGCTTGATAAATGATATATTCCTAATTACTGCATATAAAGGACTTCAAATTCCCCATCCTTTGGTGGATCAGATAATGTTATACACATATTTGATCATATACGTTGCAAACTGATTAATATACTTTTATTTTTAAAAGTGTCTTGGACTTTATTCACAGAATAGCTAGAGAGATAAAATATTCATTTGCATGCTTTTCCGTCATTCACACCCCACGACCGGTTTCGTGCTGTTTGCACTCATCAGGTAGGGACAGTAAGATCAGGATCCGCATGCGCTAGAGAGATGCTTTCCGTTTTCGATATAATATTCAATTTTGAGGCAAGGTCAGTTGAATACATTACCGATTCGGTCATGCACGCGAATGTTTAACTGCTGCTATAAACGGACGCCAGATTGTGGAGATGTCCCCAAATCTAAATTGTTGACCACATTCCTTTGCGATTTAACTCGCTTCATAAATGGCTTCATCGTTTACCATTATGACCTGTGTCCAGAACATACTCAGCTAGGGCTGAATCGTGAATCATTGATTGATATTAACTGGAATTGCGTGGATGCTTCCCGATTCGCTATTTTTGTCCGGTTATCTTAGTACACATACCAGTTTGCACGCAGTTTTGAGCTGGGCAAAAAGGATCACGAGTCTAAACAAGGTTTGAAGATGTAAGCCACGGTTGGATAAAGCTGGCAAGACCAGCCTGTTCGAACACACACGCGCAGATGGACTAAACCCATGTGCGTGAACAAAACATCCCGAGTTGCATACATTTCCATCCCCGGTTTTGTACTGTTTGCTGTGTGTGATTGAAAAGCATGGAAATCCGGATATTTTGTTCAACCACATAGGTTTAACCTATCTGCACGTGTGGGAACATACGAGTGAAAATATTGGTCGTGCCAACCTTATTCAACAGTGGCGCAACTTGTTTTCCATTATTCCACTGCTTCAAGCGCATGCGGATCCTGATCGTACTGTCCCTATCTGATAAGTGAAAAGAGCACCGAGCAAGTCGTTGTGTGCGTGCCGGAAATGTAAGCAAATGTGGATATTTTGATCGCGGTCTGTTTATGTGGCTCTTAACAGCGTGTAGCGTAAGGTTAGTTCCAAGTCTTTTCCTCGGTTTTTCTGGATGTGCTATGGATGTGCTACGGAATTTCGGGGACATTTAGTGTCATTATAATTATTCATCAAACAGAAAATGGAGTGGTGAATTGAGTTTTCTTCTTTTTAATTTACCATTAAAATATTTATTATCGTTTCATAGTAATTGAGCGCTCAGCGACCGTGAAAAATCAGAACCTTCGAATTATTAACTAATCATTTTAGTAATAGAACATCGAAACAGAGGTCAACAGTGGCGATGAAGCCACATTGGATCTCATCAATGTAGAATCGTCTCAATACAGATAATTCGTGATTTATTGCCTTATACTAACAGACGTCAGTTTATTAAGTCACACGATAACAAAATCATCACACACCGTGGATTAAGATGATCGTATATCTGACACATATATGTCACCAAAACGTGCGTAGTACGGATTTATGAAAAACCGCGAAAATCGGGGTATTTGCACAAGGAAAGAGAAATAATCTAAATGGCATCATATACTACTTCTATTAAATATACTTGCCTTTGTAAGTGTAAGCGGCCTGTATCGGATCGTAACCGAATAAACTACACCCAGTAAGCCCATACTTCCAGCCGCACAACTCAGTAGATCATCGCCAGTATATTCAATCAAGTCCCCATCAGAATTCACGATAGTGATTGCCAATACTTCATCCGTTAGACATGCTCCTTGAGCTGCTGAATTAGGTCCTGCTATACCTGGAACACAGGCGGTTACAGCGCCAACCACCGTAGAGTGAAGTGAATACACATCGGGGTATTGCGCAACTTCAATATTACTAGCAACCAAGAACTCTGACAGTTCATCGAAAGTGACGCCAGCTAGTATACGAAGTCCCGTTAATTCCTCCTCCTCTCCGTCTTTGTTTATTTCCGGGAATTGAACAAATTTTATTCTCGGTTGTTCGCCCAAGTTACTGAGGTCAATAATAACCGAAACGGGGGTGATATAATAGTTAGGATCTCCGCCAGTGCAACCTCCAACGGCGCGTACTACCATCTTCAAATGACGAGATGCTCTGATCACTCTGGCAATTTCAGAGTAGGTCTTTGGCTGAGCACGTATATTCAGCGAAGTTTTGCCGGGGCGGGCTGTCAAGTGTAATGGGAAACATTCGAGTATTGGACTGGGTCCGACCAGCTTCTGTAAATCCTCACGAATCGTGTTTATCAAACTTGGAGCGATCACTTGCATATTTCAGTGTAAACGGTTATTCAGTGTTTTTGCCGAATCCAGAGCAACGCATACACTCAATATACAAGCATTTGTGGGACGCAGCAGGGCGATAGTTTAACTAAGTCGTTCGAACTATTGACAGAGGTGTTGCGTGAGCGATCACGTGATAAATCTAGGTCATGTGTTTTATAAACGCAACCGCGCAATTCGGCAACATAAAAGTACTTTAAAATGCAATGATTTGAGAAGCTGATTTGAGTCCCAAAAAAATAATCCAGAATGTTTTTGATATGACTCGTTGATGCATCTTTCGGAAACTGATATAAATCCGAAAAATTTAAGTCTTATTGGATCAAAATCTATTTTCGCATGTTTTGGGGATCTCAGAACTCACACAACCTCACAAAGGAGTGCATGATGCGATTACTGTCACAACATCCGGAGCTCATCTGTTGCACAACCACCCGATAACACCGACAAAAGAACGAGCTGGAGAAGAAGCACGTTGCATTACCACACGACAACCGCACCGATCGGAGATTCGTTGGATATTCACGAAAACGCGGCGTGTCGAGCCGTGTGTCCGTTGCATTAAGGTTCACCCAGTCCAGTTGGATATAACTTTCCATTTCTAATGACTCAAGCTAAGAAATTGGAAATAATCGCCAGCGTAATGGGTCCTAGAGACCTGAAGCAAAAGCCGTAGGTTGAACTGAAGTTTATTCATATTGTTGTAACTAACACACGCAACAACTCCGAAGATGATTCTCAATTACTTCGAGAAAAAATCGAACAGCAAAAGAACGTTGGTCCGTTAGACAAAGCATGAACCTTGAAACCACGGCTGGATGTGTTCAAACACATAAAACACATGGAACCGCCGTCAGACCAAGGGTGTAGTACAAACGAATACTAAGTTGCCTAAGGCGAGATCAAGGTGATTTAAACCGGAACCTTGTACTAACCCTATGTAACAGTGGCATACAAGTATAACTTTGTTTACCACTTTACCACCGTTTCAAGGCTCCCTGAACCTGATCTTACTCTCGCCACCTGACGACGGCAAACAGCTAGAAACCGGTAGTGGTGTGTAAGGGATGGGGATGTGAGTAACACATTATTTTGGTCATCCATAAGCGCCTTGAGTGCTTGACCAAGAATCACTTTGTGATTCTGTATCTGAACATCGTGGTTCGTTGTACGAACCCTATGTAACAGTGGCATACAAGTATAACTTTGTTGAACCTTGTCAATTCTTAAACTTTTGGCCCAACGAAACTTTTATGTCAGAACGTTACTAAAAATATCTTCTAACCAATTTATTGCAAACTTATTTTCATGACTATGGATTTCCGATCGGCCTCAAATATCTTGCACGCGTAATTTCACATTGAAACTCGCAATCCTGGCCAAGATTACATAAGTGATTACTCACTCGAACTAGTAGTTAAAATATTAAAATAAGGTGACGTTTGGTGAAAACGTATGGAAACTGGCTCGAAAGCGTCTTCGCAAGCTAAGAAAACCTTCCGTCACATCTTGAACATGACGTGGATGGATATACTAGCGAACGCAGAAGGGCTCGCGAAAGCTGATCTACAGAAAATGTTCACTCTGATATCGCTGGTTCAGTCATGTGTACAGAATAAAAGAACGCGTGCATTACAAAAGACCTATTCTAGGTTGAGTTGAAATTAGGAAACCGACCTGTGGCCCAGACGTTTGTGAAGGAGATAAGAACGAACTTGATACTAATTATTCGAACTGCGAAGAACTTGATGACAACCCGGAGTAACAGCGTAAAGATCCGACATTGCTCCTGGCTACGGAACGTATATCACCAGCGTGCAATTGACACCGATCAACTGAGCAGCGCGGGAAAGATTGTTCCTCCCAAATCGGACTGGTTAGTTATTTAAAACGCCGTGGAGCACGAAACACTCATGCGCTTGTGGGGTACATTAACGGTCGACATCGACCGAACGAAGCCGACCTGTACCTGAAATTAATCCTTCATTCCACATGGCTATCTAATCGAATAAATAAACCTATGTGCAGGCTGAGTGCGTAGTACTTCGATTACGGACCTTAAAGTCGTGTGAGGGTTTGTACCTCCGCGACCCATTGAGCTTTACTGGTTTGCGACCTGGTGGAACCACTCATACTAAAGTCGATGCATAGAGGTCAGTCGAACTTAGTTTCAACACAGAATTGGTAGATAAACTCGGTTATTCACGTGTTTAGACACGGAACTAGCAGTATCCCAGCACACAACACCATAGCCATCATAATAATTCCAACTCTGTCGTGCATCAGCCGTCACGCATGATAAACCAGACATCCATACCTATGTATACAGCGGAAAACAAGCTATTGCAGGCGTTACTCATTGTTTTCTTCCCCACACCCTCCTCACCTTTTAACAATTTTCATTCAGCATCCAGTGTGATAAGTGCCCGACCTAAACTGATGACAGCAAAGATATCTACGAGAAATTCAGTGCACCATAGCACCGTATCAGTTCAGGTACCACTATTATAGCTTAAGATGAGTGCAACTTGTTTTGTGAAACAGAGAAAAGAATTGGGACATCTAGATGATCAATAGGTTTCATTTACCACCTTTCCATATCTATTTAAGCTTATCTCGTGTCAAGGTAGTCCAAAAATCGGCACTAGCTACCGATGTACTGCCCACAATCATGATTAAGCTTTATCATTCGTTGCATTCCAAAAGTAGCTTACCAAATATCTGGAAACAACGTGACACCAGTGTTACTGCTAGGTTGAACATATGTATGCACGCTAGCACATTCCAATCATGTGGATGGACATCTAGTGGCATCACGCTCAGCGAGGTCAAAAACGAACAGTTGTGCGAAATACAACATCCAATCTCCGTATTTTATGTAGTACATTAGCTCGAAAACAAACGTCTCACACAGCAACCAAGCGTGGACGCGGATAATCTTAAATTACAACTCGACCAGTCTTAAATGACATTCGAACTGACAAACGCATCTCCAATTCGTGGATTGAACACCTCAATTGATTACACCGTATTTCGTTCCACTTCAAAACCGTACCTGAGAGCTATGGCGATGACTTGAAGTGATAGACAGGTAGACAGACAGTAGGGAATCTATGATCACGAATAGAATCTACTCCCAACACTGTTAAATCATGAGTTTTATATATTTTAGGACTAGGCAACCTGACCGTATCTTAGCCCCCGTGAGTCTCTGACACTTCGCCTGGATCAGACATGTGATTCTATACGTATGCATACACGGAGCTGTGAACGAACATGTGGAACAGCTAACCACTACTGTTACACATGGTTAAAATTGGACAATAATAACCATCATTAAAAAAGCTCATTTGCATGCCATTATTGTTGTTGTGGGTTGCAATATGCAATAAGAAAGAGGTAAAGTGTTGTTCAAATATTGAATTGATTTCTACATAAAAGTATATACAGAAAAATGAGACCATATTATGAAAAGTTTGAAAAGACGAATAAGAGTATGATACAAGAACTCATGAGATGAGAATTCAAATCATTTGTCGGGATAGATCAGAAAAGATGATGATCCAAAATGACGCGAAAATGATGTATGTACAGAATAGTCCGTAACTCTTTGTACAATCGCGGTGCGCAAACGATGTTTTTCAGATCCCACATGTTCACACTAGGAAAAAGTAAAACGTTAGGGGAGACGATAAGCTACGAAAAACATACAAAGAGCTGAAAACTTACGAGATTCAGAATTTGACCTCGGTCGAGACCCCAAAACAGGTTTTAGATCGTCCACATCGTTAACTGGCAGTAGTGACACTGGACGTGGTCAAATCAGAATAGAAAAAAATAAACTTTTAGTGAGACAAAAATAAGTCGCTTGGATGAACAGCGTTTGTTAGTTTCATTCATTTGATTTTTACAATACCGAAAAAGCATGTCTCACTGCCATGCCATGGTATGCTTGGATGACGTATGTATGCATGCATAAAAGCACAAGCCTGATCAGGGAAAAGTGCATGTCAGTTTGATATTGAAGCGAATACTTGTAGCTCACGGATTGGATGTTGGTGGTCTGTGTTCGCTGAGCTGGCATTGTAGCAGTAGGACGTTTAGTCAGCAATCTAGACGGCATCGTCAGTTAAGCTTCTTGTGAACTGATCGTCGTGTCTTCTGATTTTTATACACTGGCCGTTTTTTCCTTGTCATTGGTTCTTCTCAAGGTCACACTGCAATTTCTATTTTCGTTTCTCGTATCTGTCTAGAACTGCGGCACTATGCCTGAACTACGATTGTGATTTCATACATACATTCATATCCAGACAAATACACAAATAAGATAATGTTAGTGAGGTTGCATGATCTCAACGATGGTAATCAACTCAGTGTTGTATCACCTGTAGTACAGAAGAACTGCGCAATTACACATCCGCACACAAGCGTGGAATCAAGCAGTCTGATCACTTGATCCCAGTCAAGTGAAGTGACGATACTCACGAAGAATGATGAATACGAAAGTGGCAAGAATATGTTTTGGTCCGATCGTGCAGCCATAATGGAAAGAAATTTTCAGCGCAGTTTTGGAGTAACATTTTGCTTTTGACACAGACCACGGCTAATGCAATATGGAATTTTATCGATGGTAGCACCAAAAAGCAAGAAAAAGGCTAACCAAATATTTATTCGCGAGTAAGACGAAAACTTTTTAAGCAAGATACGAACCGATTTATTCCTGAGGCTGATAATAGAAAAATACCGGTAATACTGACCAAGTGCGATTGAGATCCACTTATCTGGGGGCCCTCAGGAACGGAACAATCGCAAAATGAAGTGGCAAATAGTGGCAGAATGGTAGTTTCAAGGTACTTAAATTGCGTTCGTCTTGAGAAGGGTTTGCGGTGCGAGAAAATGACAAGACTGATTCAGGCAAAGTGCTGTACAATCAGACTGCACGTGGGTTAGGAAACCGTCAAGTTATCCAGGCCCAGATATAATATAAAAATGAGTGTGAGTCCATTGACCATCAATGCAAATACGGCTGAGACTTGAAAACAGCCATATTACTTGTATTACATGCCGAATCGTACAACAGCAAATTACCAAGGACAATTGTACTTATTTCAACATGAACCACTTCGTGCAGGAAGAAAGCACAATGTTACACAGTTACCCCTCCATGTTGGACTGTTTAGTGCAGAAAGCAGAAGATAGAAACTTCAGTTTACCGAAAACCAATATATACAGGTCTTCAGGTCCACAGCCTCATCCATGTTTCATAAGAGAGAACATTTGTGCGGTGATTAAATGGAACAGAAACATGCGCATGGTGAAGTTGGTCAATGGCTCTTTGACCATGGTCAGGCAAAAATGATTTTAAAGATGCTATTGGTAAATGTATACCAATCAGCGAAACCCGACAAAAATTAGCGCTTAGTGAACCAGAGGCAGGTATGCAAATAGCATGTGCCTGGAAAAATGAACGACGGGTGTTGGATTGTGGTCCATTACTATTAGCCACACGGATGTGCGATTATGTAGTGCTTCGGTGCTGTGCAGCTGGTAGAAATAAAACGAACCGGATTACCTGACTAATCAAAGTTTACAACGGAAAGAAATTGCTTTGGGTGAGCCATGTTTTACCTTTGCAACAAACCCATCTTCACTAAATTCAAAATATCTGACTCGCCCATGACAACCAACTTCCATTGTTCCCACGACTATTCTGGTATGAAAGCACAAGCCTGATCCAGGCAAAGTGCCGTACAGTCAGAGACTGCACGTGGGCTAAGATACTGTCAGGTTGCCCAGGCCTAGACAGATATGAGAATGAAAATAGAAATGGTAGTGAGACTACAGCCAGTTTCAGCATGCAGCTCACTACCTCTGGCCAATCAATTTACCACGGTGTTAGCCGCACAGCACATACGTACTGTACGATTGCACATCCGTGCACGGTTAAAGAGGTGATGTTCTAATACCCATATTCTGTACCCTCACAAGTTCACTCTGCTGTTGCCGTATAAATACAAACCATGTCCACGGTCAATCGCACTCAGTGGGCTCTTGGACCATGGACTCCCGATCAACGTTCCATTCCAGCCTTGTTGTTTTCCTGACTGTTGGGTTAAGAACAACGAAACACCGACGATACATCCATTATAAGAACAACTAACAATGTGCTAAATTTATTTGAAACGGTAGGAAGCTGCCTGCGGAAACACGCTGGAGACTCACTGCCATTTCTATTTTCTTATATCTGTCTAGGCCTGTGCAACCTGATTGTATCTAAGCACACGTGCAGTGACTGCAACTTTGCTTGGATCAGGCTCGTGATTTCATACATACATACCATTACTATTAGAAGCGAATACAGCAAAGAAATAAAAGTAGGGGATTGAAGTGCAACAATACTTTAAGCCCATACAATAGTGAAACAGGCCCAAAATGGTGACTGGAATCGCTCAATTAGTAGCCATGCAAAATATGCAAATACTTCTCGACGGCGGCTTAGTGATATAATGATTTTTTTTAAAACATGACAGGGAGGTGTGTGAGTTTCGAAATGATAATGAAAATACGAATAAGCGGAGAAGCTTACGTTCTGACGGTAACTGAACGCCATTTCCATTCGTATTAAAAGTTCCAAACATTACCGGAGATTGTGACGCTTTCATAGCAGATGGAGGCAATGGTTGCGAAGAGGTTGAATGGATTAGATTAGAATCCAAAGCTTCTGGAGTATATGAGGTAGGTGGTGAACACATGGTTGTACCCGAATGTGAAACGGGGTTAATGGTACTCGGACATCCGGTCATTTCAGTTGAAAGGAGAAAGTTGGCCTGCGATACGGTACATGGTCCTAATACACCATTGGGCAAAGTAGGTGTAAAGCGAGCAGGATGTCTTGAGGAAAGCATATTTGGCGATACACAGGTCGGAAAACCACCATCGATTAACGAAGATGTACTATTGGAACGGCCTGGGTGATGAATCATCTCCGGTGGACCGGAATTGGGAGGGTTTGAATAAATGTCT
The DNA here is from genome assembly GCA_013407085.1 of Atriophallophorus winterbourni. Classification (NCBI taxonomy): domain Eukaryota; kingdom Metazoa; phylum Platyhelminthes; class Trematoda; order Plagiorchiida; family Microphallidae; genus Atriophallophorus; species Atriophallophorus winterbourni. The sequence goes on from JACCGJ010010187.1 coordinate 117,924, forward strand.
TGAAAGATTAGAAAACTATATTAGAAAAATAATTCTGGATAATAACAAATATTCGAAAGCAACTAACCTCTAGAAGGATTTATCCCACCAGACTTGCTGGGAACAGGGAGATACTGCTGAGATCCCATCGGCGGATTGTGTAACGCAAAACGATTAGATTGTTGAGCGATCGCCATAGAAACGGGAATGTTAGTATTATGTGGCGCAGCCAGGTTGTTTTGAAAATGTAAATCATTGGGATTGAGTTGAAGTTGCGAATTTACATGACTAGACATGAGTGAGCCGCGGAAAGGATTTCCTGGCAAAGAATGAGGACCGCAATTAAGAGGGACATTCATGCTCATGGGAGAAGAGGCAAGATTTGAGGATTCATTAGAGCCATGGTAACCAGGATGGATATGCGAGCCAGCGTTCAGCGCAGCCGCAGTAGCTTCATACTGACTGTTCTCAAGTCGCGTAATCAAACGCTCATCTTCATCGCCGAAGTCCCCACCCATTAGCGTTGGTTCGCCTACGATCATGACATCCTAAAACGGGAAACAGTATTTAAAAAAGAAAAAAGGACCGGGGTAAGCAAAATCAAAGAGGACTTACGCCAGGTTGAGCTATGTGATGAGGGGGCATGGGAAGAGGTGATTGTTTTCGTTTTGAGCCACGACCGGAACCGCTACTGTTACTGCTTGCCTCGTTAGCAGCACTGCCTTTCCGTTTTCGACGCTTGCTTGGTTGACGTGTGGCTTCTGAAGTGTAATAAGAAAAATCATGTGCTTTTAGCATACTTTTTCAACCTTATATTCCACACATTGATGGTATCTGGATGCAAACTAATCTTAATTATCAGTGGGATTCAATTGAAGCTGTCGACGGTGCAATGTTGCACCTATAATGAGACTTATATTAGTCCCTACACAGATTATGTTCAAGTTCAAATTCGGCAAAGATTTGTAAGATTTCATGGCCCAGGATTGGAACCAAAAGTCCAGAACGATAATCGCTTGAAATTATAAGCACCAGCGCGACAGTGAAAATTGTACGCTTTTAATGAAAAAAGTCATTCGTAACACTAATTCTTGATAACTGTTTGCTATGCTGATTTCATTAGCGCAGCCCTAAAGCTCAGTTTAGCAAGTACCATTCGCAGTTTAACACGCAACGATCGATGATGGAATATGAAGCCAGAAAGAACCAAAAAGTCAAATTGTTGACCGAAAGAATCGAATACCTTGAGGCATCATCCGCTGCCATTTTTGGAACAACGTCGTCTTTAGACAATCACGGGGTGTAAGACTGTAAGCCTTTTGACGGGACATCAGTTCTTGCATCGGCTCAAGTATCATACAAAGACGGAAAAAGTTCAACGTATTTGGAGTCATTCCGTACCGAGTGATATTTTTCGTAAGTTGCTCGAGAAAAACCGGATCCTAAAATGGAAAACAAAAAACGAAATTATAGTTTTTTCGCAAAAGAAACCATCGAATATCACACTGGCACCGAAGACTGTTGCACGTTGTGGTTTAAGACGTCTGGCCAGGTTGGATAAGAAACGATCAACAATTATTAATTGCCGCTAAAAGTTTACCTATTCGCCTAAAAATGCCTTACTATCAGTGCACTACGTCGAGTCTGCATGTGGCTGCGACTTTGTGAAACAATATTGCGAGATTAGAGGCGTTTTGGTTGAACAAGCAATTTTAAAGTGATAGCCCATTTGCAATGTAATTGTCGCGTCATTTGAATCCAGGTCTACGTTTCATATGTTCTTCGTATCAACTGATTATAAAAGGTACGTTATCAGTCAGAAAATAATATAAACGTTTAGTAAGTTTATGAACACATGGAAAGCTCCTGACAACAGAATGGTTCATGCAGCTGCGTTGGTTGTTCCAAATACATGAAGTCATACGAAGCGAATCCACTCGATACCTCGTTGGGCTGACCGACTAGTTATGTCTAATTTTACATTGTTTACTCATCATTATCGGACAAAGTGCCAAGCAACATAAAGGAGGAAAAGCAGGTAAGCCAAAGCGTAAAAAGAAAGCAGGCAAGTGGCACAAGCCTTATTCCGACAAAGTGCCGCACAGTAATTGATTGCAAGTGGGCCAAGATACTGTCAGGTTACCCAGGTCTAGACAGATATGAGAAAGAAAATAGAAATGGTAGTGAGACTCCAGTCTGGTTCAGAATGCAGTTCACTACCGGTGGCCAATCATTTTAACATGGTGGTAGACGCACTGCACAGAAACAGTGTACTATTGCACATCCGCGCAAATGAAAGTAAACAGCACTCGTATATGTAGTTTTACTGCAGGTGATTTTGTGATTGTTATAACATATGATACAATGACTTATGATAAAAACATAACACATCAGCGATACTGACTTCGGTTGAAGCTATAGCACGTAAAGTTCCGACCAATTATTAGGTGGATCTTTCGGGCACCACCGAGACAAAGAAACATGGTCAACAGAGCCAGACTGCGGTAAGTTTCTTCACTCAAGCGCGCCACGTTATGAACTGGCAACCCACCTATTTTTTCCAGAATCGACGAGGCTCGGCGAATAAGACGTAGTACGTAAGTGGCAATGAGCTATTCTTACAACGATCCAACTATCACAAAAAGCTAGCATAAGCATTTCCGTCCGTGCCATTATAAACCTAACACCAGTTTGTAAATATTTATAGCAGCAACGTAATTCTGCCACCGAATGCGATAAAACTTGAACAGGCAACGCGTGCCAAAAAGCCGATGATCATCTGCCGCTCGGATAGACCGGGTTCCGAAACCATAGAGAATCGTAGCACGTACAACTGCGTTGTACACTCGGCATTTAGTATGGAGCGAAATATTGCGCCGCGCCATAAATGCGAAGGTTAGCGAACGTTACACCCGATGTGTGCACGTTGTGAGATCTTGTTCTCAACATCACCGCGAGCAGAGATAGAACTGCTGAGGTAATCTCAACTGTATTAGATTGAAACCACAGTTACATTTGGAAGAAAGTCGCTCCAGTCCTGGGTACGTTTTAGACTTCTAAGGTATAAAACATTTACCATGTCTTGAAGCTTCAAGTGCTAGGCGGTCCATGGTTTGTTGGATTATACAAGTGCGATATCATCCTTATACTCTAGATCAGTAGCTTACTCACCAGGCAGAAGTTCAACGCCCGCGACCCTCAGATAATCTTGAGTTTTCTTAGGTAAATCGTCGATCGCGGTTATAAAAAAAGATTAGGCGGCACTGCCGCACCCCACTGGAGAAACAAAACAAGGATGACAACTGTCTATACGATCGTACCATTTCCAAGGTTTGACATGCTTTCTTTAGGCAAACATACTTCTTGGGCATCCTATATCTCAATATACAGTTCCACTAACTTTCGCGACCGATCGAATCGATTGCTACTCGGATGACGAGGAATAACATGATAGTTGACCTTGATCGGCACAAAACCTAGTCTGGTAGTCGCGGATCTCTTCCCGTTTGGGGGTCATTTGCTTGTGCATGTTAAAAACGGGCGAACCCACCTCGAGTTGCTGTTAGCGAACGAAAAATTCGACGGAAAATTCCAGGTGAAACAGCGACGCATCAAATGGCGGAAGTTAGTGCTTTGCGTACAAGCTAAGCAGTCTTTCGTCAAAAGCTGCTCGTTTGAAGATAGTCGATATACATGTGCTTTCAGGTCTCCAGCTAAGATTAAAATGTCATATCCCGATGCAAATTCAATGAGTTTTGTAACTCATCCTCGACAAGGTCAGAACTACAATTACATGGAGTGTAGGGGAGCAACTACGAACAAGTTGCAAGATTCAGTGCGAAATCAGTGAAAAAGCCTGGCCTAAACCAGACATTCTTGCCTGACAAAAGCGACTTTCGACCAGGATTCAGGCCAATAGTTATACTGAAGTTCCGTCACTCAATTCGATGCCGACGGCAGCTAGACCGAATACTATGGCTGTCTTTACTTGACAGGTGTAGATAGCAAAACTCGTATAATATCGAGAGATTAGACAACTGTGACCTAATCTGAACTAGAAAACAGTGAATTTAGACTGAGTTCTGTGGCTAATGTCGTCTATCATTTACTTTTTTCCATACAAATAATCACTGCAACTAGTCGAGGGTGGTCATTAAAGAAAAATAATTGCTAACAGTCACAAAGCCAGTCTAGTATAAACTATGCGTAGTATGATCATTTTGGTTGGACAAGTCAGTCTACTGGCGAAAAGAGTTACGCTAGCTATTGCTATTTCAAGATGAATCGATTGAAGTTTCGTAATACAGAGGTCGACTTCGTATCAGTGGGACATACCTTTAGTTAAGCCCTGTAAAAATAGCTTAGTGGCAACTGAGTGGGTATAGTATTTTGGATTCATCAAATTACTCAGCGGTCGAGGTATGTCTAAAAGAAACATTGAAATACTGCATAAACGCCATCATAAAGACTTGATTACGGAGTCTACTTCATGGTTTATTACGAATACGATTTGCTACGAAGTAACCAGCACCTCATAGGTACCTCGATTCTTTCCTGCTACTCTTAATGACAAATATCAACCAACAAAATACCAGGAAACATCTTGTCAGATACAAGGTTACCTTAAATAGGAAAACATCTGAATCTTTTACGACGGCCTAATAGTGTCCATAATTTTCAAATGATTATCTGATTTTCCTAAGGTTCCAAGGTTGTCACGGCCGGGGCGGTTTTGGGGATAAGCTCCCAATTCCAAAAATGCTCCAATGGCCCGCGTCTCATATAGCCTCTGACAACCAAGTCCAGCTCCTGGCCTGCACGCGTGGTCCTGTGTGACCCGGCGGAACTGCTTCTACTGACAGGAGAAAGGGCGAAGGCGGCTGACTGGCGCCTCAAAACCAGCATGCTTCGGGCAGGTGGAGCTCGTTAGTCCATGAAGGCGGCCCACCTAGGGGAAGGAAAACCCTTATCTCAAACCTCCACTGCCTTGTGGCTACATCCATTCATGGAAAAGGCTTCAGGAGTCAACCTCGAGGAAAAATCCGGAGCCGGAGTCCCGTTAGGCAGTCCGAAGTTTATTCAACTTCGTCCTGCCAGCTCCTGCGACGGCATCGTTGTCCAAACGTATCAGCCTAGCTGTTCCTTTGGTTCCAGTGGTGCCGTGGAGAGGGAGCACTTGCTGCATGGGCAACAGCTAGTTCTCCATATTGAACTGCCCTGGCGTACATCACAACGCACAAATGGAGAGGACACTCCATTCCGCTTCTACGGAAAATAACACGGGAAGCAGCAGATACCGGTTAAAAGCTATGGCTCGACTGGCGTAGAGCTAAGCGCCTGGGGCTGCTTTCGACGGTGGGAGAGACTTCCAGGTCTCATTGGACGGCTACCGCCCGCCTCAAGCTGGGCAGCCCCCAGTCAATAAGGTGCCGTCTCGCCACGGTCTGCTATCCTCATTGGGTGCATGGGGATTAGGAATCAACCGACAAGCAGACTGTATTTTTCCGCACCAGCGAATCGAAATACCAAACAACAAATGTCAGTTCTGAAACTTGGAACCTGGAACGTCCGGTCCATGCTTCCAGGATTTCATGACGACGTCTCGAATATCAGAGGCGTTAGAAAGTCCGCCGTGATTAACGAGCTAAAGAGGCTGAATGTCGACGTGGCTGCCCTACAAGAGACGCGATTACCAGACACTGGTAAGCTAACAGAAAGTGATTACACATTCTTTTGGAAAGCAAGCGGTTCCGATGAGCCTCGACTGCATGGAGTTGGGTTTGTCGTGCGAAACGACATATTAAAAGCAACAGAACCGAGCAGCAGCGGGAGCGAACGGATTTGGACTTTAAATCTGAGGTGCATTACTGGTACCATTACGTTGGTCAACGTTTATGCACCGACGCTCTCTGCGACGCCTGCTGAAAAAGACGCTTTTTATCATAACCTCACAGCCGTCCTAAAAAAGGTGCCACAGAAAAACTGTGTAGTGGTATTGGGTGATTTCAATGCCAGAGTTGGTGCAGATTACGAGTCTTGACAAAACTGTCTCGGAAGGTTTGGTGTAGGTAAAACCAATGAAAATGGGCAACGCCTTTTAGAATTGTGCATACAGATCAATCTTTGTCAGTAACACTTTCTTTCAAACAAAACCACAGCATAAAGTCTCTCGGGAAGATCCTCGCTCTAAGCATTGGCATCAGCTTGATTTTATTCTTGTTAAGCGAACTAACATAGGAAGCGTGCTCCTCACCATGTCATATCAAAGCGCAGACTGCGACACTGATCATTCACTGGTCTGTGCAAAACTGAAGCTTCCCCACACCAGATTTCACCGCACCAAATTGTCTGCTAAGCCTAGGATAGACGTCACTCACATGTGCGAACCTAATCTAACTGCGAGATTCGTAAAAGACTTCACAGACGAGTTCAACAAGACAACCCCACTTGAATCTGCTTCAGAAAACTGGGAATTGATAAAAAGCTGCATATGCCGAGTCGCACTTTCGGTCCGAAGAAAGCTCGAACGAGCGACTGGTTCGAAGCAAACGCTTCTGAGATGACTGCTGTGCTGGATGAGAAACGCGCAGCGTTCTTGAATTTCAAAGGTATGCCAACAGATGAAAACTTACGTCTTCTAAAAGCAGCTAGAAATAAGGTCCAACAGACTGCAAGGCGATGTGCAAACGACTATTGGACTGAAGTTAGCCTCAATATCCAAAAAGCTGCGGATACCGGAAATTTTCACGGTATGTATGATGGGATCAAGAGAGCCATTGGCCCAAACAAACTTAAAACGGCTCCCATTAAGTCTTTATCTGGTAAGCCGATTGTCGACAAAACTCAACAGATGGAAAGATGGGTAGAGCACTTCTCCTCCCTCTACTCTAGGGACAGTACGGTTCTACCGCATGCACTTGAAAATGTCGAACGGTTGCCGACCATTGAATATCTAGATACCCCTCCTACTCTTGATGAGCTCAATAAGGCAATCGACCGCTTAGCGAATGGGAAGGCCCCTGGTGACGACGGAATTCCACCTGAGCTCATCAAATGCGGTACAGCAGCATTATTACAGCCTTTTCACCATTTGCTTCTTCAGTGCTGGCAGGAGGGGGGTGTCCCACAAGAGATGCGAGACACAAAGATCATCACGCTATTTAAGAATAAGGGTGACAGAGGCGACTGCAACAATTACAGAGGAATCTCCCTTCTGAATGTTGTAGGCAAATTGTTTGCTAAAGTCTTACAGATCCGGCTGCAAGTTTTAGCTAATAGAATTTACTACGAATCTCAATGTGGCTTCCGCAAGGGAAGATCAACCGTTGACATGATCTTCTCCCTGAGACAACTTCAAGAAAAGTGTCGGGAACAGCGTATGCAATTATACGCTGTTTTTATTGATTAACTAAGGCATTCGACTACGTCAGCAGGGAGGGTCTTTTCAAAATGCTTGATCTGATAGGCTGCCCCCCAAGGCTGCTGAGACTCGTTATTTCGTTCCACGGCATGAAAGGCTCAGTTTGCTTGCAGTTCAGAAGCATTTGAAATTCGCCGAGCGTCAACAAGGGTGTGTTCTTGCTCCCACGCTGTTCGCATTTTCTTTTGCTCTGCTTCTGAAGCACGCTTTTAGGACGAGAACAGAAGGCATTTACATACGCACGCGAAGTGATGGTAAGCTTTTCAACCTGAACCGGTTGAGAGCACAAACCAAAGTACGGGATGTGATAATCCGTGACCTGTTGTTTGCCGACGATGCAGCCTTTATTGCTCACTCCCAAGAGAACCTACAGTCGCTAATGGACTGTTTTTCGTCGGCATGCAAAGACTTTGGTCTAACAATCAGCATGAGCAAGACCAAAGTCCTTGGTCAAGGGACTGTATCGCCACCGATCATCACTGTTGGAAAGATTGATGGGTATCAGCCCTGCAGTGCGTACTAAATGCTTTACTATACGGCCGTGAAACTGGACCACCCACGCCAAGACAACGAACGGAGCTGAATTGCTTTCCAATCTACTAGGCAATCCCGTCGTATCTTGAACATGTTTGGATGGACAGAGTTGATTAACGCTGAATGCTTTCCAAAAGCTGGTCTATCAGAGCTGTTCACGCCTATAACCGTCAGCGCCGCCTGCGTTGCTTGTTTCAGTCTATAGAATGGAAAATGTCGTCCTCCGAAGATCTACTCCTACGGTGAGTTGCATTAGGAAGTCGACATTGGCAGACCGCACTTGCGTTAAAAGACGTTTGCAAAAGAGATATGAAAGCTCTTGGATTGACCCCGCTCCGCGAGTCGGAAGAACTTGCTCTTGGACCGCTCACAATTGGAAAGCACTTTGTAAAGCCTCGACTGCAAGCCGGGGAGGAGCAAATACAGCTCCTGGCTGCTGAACGCATATCACGCCGCCGGCGTGCAACTGATGCAATACAACAGAGTTCTGACTATCGTTGCAAGCGCTGCGGGAGAGATTGTTCCTCCCGAATCGGACTGTTTAGTCATTCAAAATGCTGCAAAACATGAAATTCATGTGATGTGATGTACATCCATGGTCGACATCGACCGACGGAGGCCAACAACATCTGATTTTCGTTTAGACATTCTACCACAGACAACTTGAGCTCATTTTATCAGTAATGAAATACACGCGAGAACCTGCTTCAAGATTATGTACTCCGAAAATTGCTTTAGCCCATGTGTAATATATGACTTTACGGCAACCTGCCACCAGAATTAAGTTTACAATTAGAATTAATGTATTATCTTGATAAAGTGGATGTTTAGAGAAACGCAGTGTCTAAGAAATCTGAATGTCTCAAACAAGCGTTTATCTCGTCAGAAGAACTAATCGGTAGAGACAGAAAAACCTTAATGCAGAATAACCATGGTCCAGTTATTTGAAGTATATATATAACTGAGTTCAACACGGTATATATCCAGCTAGCTGTGAAGATCCCAGTCAAAATGAAGTCAGCTTAGTGTATTAATCGGAAAACAGCTATGGGTAAAAAAGAAATAGGTAAGAAACTTGAATAATTCGAAGCGCCGAGCTATTAGTTTCCTTGAGAAAACAAGAATACAGAAGACTTATTGACGGCGATTATGCACAAAATGATGAAAGCGAGTAACGAGATGCATAGATGGGTAAGTTACAAGTGGGCTGCTATACCTTCACGTTACCTAGGAACATTCAGGTACCCCATGTATAATGGCAGTGAAACTGTAGTGTATTGTCGGTTGCGGCTAGATATCCCTACCAATTAATAAGAACAAAATTCAGCGTGTGCAGTATGTAATTACTCCACGATTGCGCACATGTGAATGAATGGCCGAACGAGGTATCAAAGGCTATGCAATAAATTTACGAACTGATTAAAGCCGACAATAGCACAAAATTAACTCACTTGTATTCCTAGCATAGAACGCATGATCATTTCCCGGTGAGACCGCATCAAAAATATCCACGAACGAATCCGTAAAAGCTCGTCCAGCGCAAACTCTAATGTTAACCGTCCCTCGATTACAACAGTAGCAGGAATGGTTCTCATCATGTTCATCGTCATTGTGGCAGCCTCAGAATCCAGAGTTAAGAAAGGATTGTGAAAATATTCGTGATTGAGTCGAAGATTGAAATATAATTCACCACAGCCACTTTCGAAAATACTTCGAAAATAACGAGAAATGAGTGCTCTTCCTATAGCTATCGGAATGAGTTTCACAACACAAAACCTACTGTATCGTTTCGGGCCATCTTCGGTCAAAAATCCTATAGTTAAGGTTGCATCATCTTCGAAGAATTCCGAAACAAAAGCTTCCCACCAAACACTATCACAATCCTGAGAAATAATTGAGTAAAACAGATGTTACCTCCATGCGCTGTTGTAGTCGTTTATTCATCTCGAATATACGTAATTCCGGCTGGCCAACAAAATGGGGCACACGGTTGCTGTAAATATAATCGATAGATAGAACTAATACTTTCGGAGTTGCAGACTAGGAATAATGAGGATTAACATGATACGAATTGCATATGCCATTCTACGATACTAATTGCTTTTGATAAAATTTAACCGCAGATTTTATATAGCATTGTAGACAACGATAGCTTTCAAATCTCGAAAGATGTGGGACGAATTATATCCGACTGAATAAAGTCCTTGAATCCCAAATTGATTATTAAATTATCCTTGCATTAAATCGTTTTGCGTCAGCCGTTTACTTTGTTTTCGGTCAGCGAGATTTCAAAATTAAAATAACAAGAGCGCCGTTTACGGAACTTATACTACTAGAATGTTTTCCATAATTGTGATTCGATATCACAGCGTGGATATGGGCTCCTTACTGTTAATAAGTCACCATATTATGACGAAACACATAAGGATTGAATCATGTATTTGAAGTAGAAAAAATATTAAAGGCCAAACAATATTTAAAATAACTTACAAAGCAACGAATGGATGCGGGTGATGAAAATGATGAGGGTGCCCATGAGGGATAATATTTGGGATGTGATGGGGAGAATTCGGATTGATTCCCATCGTTGAAAAATAATGGGCAGGAATCGAACCTGTGGCGGGAGCTATGACATGTTCACGTTCATGCAAGCCGGGCAGTTGTAAAGAGTGTGCTGAAGGGGAAATAAACTTGTAATGAAGAAACATACCAGAACTGAGTCCACCGGGAATATTCACAGAGCCAGGCAACATGAATGATTTTCAGTTAACTAAGCAATTTCTAAATCTCTAATTGTATTATACGGTTTGGAAACCAAAACTAGTTTTCATCACAAGGCGCAGAACGTCAAAATACAAACCAGCCTTCCATCACCGATCAATCAGTGACCTTTACACTGTAAAATGGTTCCTAGCCCGCCAAGTCAACAAAATGTGATTGATAAAAACAAACTAATCGAAATTAAGCACATTGATGTTTAGGATACTCCGAAATTAAACAATCCTCTCAAAACTATCACGGTTGTGAAAACGTGTTAGAATAATCTCATATTCGACATTATTCGATATTAACTGGCAATATAAAATAAGACGAATATATACCGAGTTGTGCAATACCAAAGAGATAAAAAGCATATATCAAGATATAAAATTCACATTTCAAAATGTTTATCATGAAGCATTGATTAATGTACATTTTATTTTCCTTATGATAAATATTTATTTTTGTAATTTTAATTTGCAATCTGCGTATTATTTCTTTAAATTAATATTCACCAAAATAGTTCATAATATGTTTTATAGCATCACAATCTTCGAAGTGGATAAAATTCAATTAAAATTATATGCCGACCGGATAAAATTTATTGCAATGATTGGTTCGCAGTGTGAGATTAGGTGTGCATAAATGTGACCTCATTGTTTTTGCGAGGTTAATGAATAGTCTGTGCTTAACATCGCGTTATAAACAAAAACTTTTTATACAGTTATACAATTATCTTTCCACACATTTTCGATTTCTCTGTCATTCAATAAACTTTTGTTTTTAATGTTTCAACATTGATATTATAAGCACCGCACACACCAAAAATCGATGCATATTTCATATTTCGAAACATGAAATTTCGGTTGGAGAAATTTAAAATGAATAACTTTTATCATCTTTTCGTGCATTGTATTCTGGAAATTTGTGTGGTTCAATTATTATTTTATGAAAATTATTTCAAAATATTAATGCTATTTTCTAATTCTTCAATATTTCTATCTGATGAATTATTATTTAGCTTTAAGCAGAGTTCCAATAAAGTTCGGCTTTTATGTTTTGAATTGTGAAGCATATGCTGCTCCAGTCTATATAAGCTCAAGTTTTAATTGAAAGTAAAAGACTGACATATTTCGGTTTCGTTGCTAAATGTGTTTAAATATTTAAAAAAGCGCATTTGCATGCACTTCTATCGCACACTCACCCCGCAAACAGTTTCGTTCTGTTAGCACTCATCAGGCAGGATATTGATAATTCAACCATATACTTATAAACCAAAATTTATATGTCTGGTGAACCTCTTCAATCTTTTCACAAGATTGAACTCAGTGACTTGAAATAGATATTTTATTGCTTGATTTATTACATCAATCATGTACAGTAAAACACCTATCTCTAAGAGATTTATTCTGCCTAAAATTCTTAAAACTAATTTCTACTCCTTTTATTTATATCAGAACACTTCCGTTATTCCACATAAACTACGGATGTTTGAATCCAAATTATATTAAATTCGACAGACTATCTCTGATTTTATCAGGTTTGAAATAATTTGCAACCATTGACGATCCATTTGGATGATAATTCTAACTTCTACAAGGATATATTTTAGCGAACTTCTAAGTTTGTTGGATAAATTTGCACCAAAATTTGTTGAGGAGTCTTGAGATCCAAGAATGTTTCACATATTAAAATAGATTACAGATACCCTCTACACGATCTGAAAACTGCTATCTGTTCTAATTATGGCTTCACATTAGATTGCACTTCGTTAAATCGCTTGAGTAAATAAACCTTCATAATGTTGTCCAACCTTATTACAAATCAGTGGCAAAGCTTTGCGTCACACATCTTAAACCATAATAATGTTTTCAAATCGATTCCCAGATTTAACAATCTATTTATCAAACCTGATCTTACACCAATGCAACGGAGATGCACTGTTTAAAAAGCGGACCGTTATTACTCAATTTTCCACCGAATATTCCAGCAATGAAAATTGAACGATGGAATTTCATAAGATGGCACAAAAATTAAAGACATCACCAACATTGCTATCTTCTGTGATTAAAGGAACTCATCCCCTCATCCCATACGAGTGTACTACATCTTCTTTGACAAGGAAAAGAACCAAATTATCTAAGCTTCTACAAAATAGTTACCAATTGTTAACATTAACTTTTATTATTAATTATTCAACCTTTATCAATAGAAGTACTGTAAATGACAAAAATTTGTGTAAAATTCCTTCTTATTTTTCTATTTAAACAAATTGATTTTTTCTTAATTCTTCACGGTTTTTCCTATTTGTGTATTCATTTTTGATACTGTTCGATCCTCTTGTACACATTTTTTGTTTTGTTGAACTAATTGATTTTGCTTGGCTGCCATTAAATTCCACATATTTTGCACGTGGTATTTGGGCTCATTTTATTGTTTCAATTTGGACACCAATTTGTGTGTCATTTGTTGTTTGATACGGAAATTTGGACGACAACATTGGTAAATTAACTATTTCTAGTTTTTATGCGTCAGGTCGTCATTTTCATTGAATCTATTATTGCTGGAGTTTTGACTCCATTGTACCGGTGCGTTCCGATATAATTGAGGTTTGTATACCATTATTATTGTAACTGTCATTAATTACAGTACCGTAGTAAACCCAAATCGTGGTTCTGAATTTGTCGAACTAGGGACGGGAGATCTACGCGTTAACTAGCGACATTGGTCGTTACAGTACTCAATTTTGGGAACTGGATTTTGGTTCTTCTCCAACTGGACGAGAAGTATTCGTTTTCTTCCCGAACTTGACGGGAAGCACTCAAATCGAATTGCATAATTGGATCGCCAATCCAGAGGAACGAGGATCAACTTGGACCCTCGTACATCTACTCATTTCTGTTCAAACATTGGTGACGTTCTTGCCTTTTTTTATTTTGTGTTTCGCCATTTTTGATAATGCCACGTAAATCGAAACGTCTGAACATTACTGATAAGCTTGCCTGTAATAATGATAGTGACACTGTTGGTTCCGCCGCGCGTAGCTCTTGTATATCATCTCGAGGTAGTCCTAATTTCGACTCTAAACATGGGCCGTCTGTGCGTGAGCTCGAATTAGAGAGAGATTTAGTGATTGCTAAGGAGACGATAGCTCGTTTGGGCGGATGCAGTGTCAACGACAACTATGTTGCTGAAGTTCCGGTTAATCGACATATTGAGTCGGAAGCAGTGAAAATGTCACAAAGGGTCGTCAACTATGTTGCTTCATTGCCTAGGGTAGAGTTATCTACATTTGATGGCAATTCGGTGGATTACTGGAAATTTATTCGGCAATTTGAGTGTTATATAGAATCGAAAACTTGCGATTCCGGACAGCGTTTGCTATATCTTATGTATTATTGCCGGGGCAATGCTCGAAAAGCGATTGATGCTTGTGTGATGCTGTCGCCTGAAGACGGGTATAAAAGAGCACGCAGCATCCTACAGGAAATGTTTGGCCTGCCTCATGTCGTTGCACGCTCGTTATTGACCGAGGTGTTGAGTGAAGCAGCCAAAGTAAGAAGCGATTCGGATAGTCTGTCAAACCTTGCTTTGAAGATGGAAAGTTGTCAGATTGCTTTAAAGCAAATGCGCTGTGAAGCAGACTTGAACTCTGTAAGGATTGGTCAAATGTTTGCCTGCTGGACTACAACGGCAATGGGCTGACCTGGCAGATGCGATTGCTGCTGATGGGTCAGAAGTTGACTTTGCACGTTTATCCGAGTTTGTCTCCCGCAAAGCGAGAATCGCCAGGAGCAGGTTTGGCATGCTCATTAATGAGACTAATGGGTCAACTAAGCCATCAGAGAAATTGAAATTGTCCGAAGGACGGAGAGTGTACATGATCACAAGTTACTCCCCATCAATGCGAATAGAATGCTACCAGTGTAAAGGACCTCATCGAATAGAAAACTGCCCTACATATCTGAAGGCTGATGTGAAAGACAGATGGGCTATTGCTAAGCAACACGGTGTGTGCTACGTTTGCTTGAACCGGTCTCATAAAGCATGCGACTGCAAGGTGCCGACTGTTTGCTCCGTCGAAGGGTGTGGTAGACGTCACCATTCGTCTCTACATTATAATCGTATAAGTGAGCAACAAAAAACTATTAATTACATTGCTACTGCTCTCAGTCCAGCAGTAAGACTGGGTTACCTGACGGTGAAAATTGACACGCCTGTGGGGCTTGTTCCAGTCGTAGCGTTACTCGATAATGGCTCGGATACCACTCTGATCTCACAAAGATTTGTTGAGAAATTCGGTATGCCTAGTGTCGCAGTTGATGTGTCGATAACCTCGCTCGGTTTGCATCGAAAATTTAAAAGTTCAGTATTGAGTTTCAATGTACATTCCGTTGACGGGGATGAAGTAATTCATGTTGCCGAAGCGTACACGGTTTCCAAGTTACCTGAAGTAACAATGAATTCCCCGAATAGTATCATCGCAAGATATGATCATTCGAAGGATCTAACATTCTCGGAGAATGTTGAACAAGAAATAACCTTGCTGATTGGATGTAACGTTCCGGAAGCGCATTGGGCGTTGGAACAGCGATTAGGAGGCAGGCGCCGTCCATTTGCAACGAAAACATTGTTGGGTTGGATTTTGCAAGGACCGGCATGCCAAGACTCGAAAAATGTCTTCAGTTTAAATTCTTCTACGGATGAAGGGTCCATCGATGAATGTATCAGGAGGCTATACAATACTGAATTTGCAGATATTGCCACAGAAGGCAAGGAACGATCACGTGAGGATGAAGAAGCATTTTCTCTGGTAAAACGATCAAAATTTATTGACGGTCACTTCCAGGTGCCGCTACCATGGAGGGGTGATAGACGTAAACTTACCGCAAATTATTGGATAGCGGAAAAGCGCTTGGGCTACTTGAGGCGTCGATTCGAACGTGACAGTGCGTTATTCGAACGCTACAACAAGATAATGGCACATCATTCGACTACTGGTTATATCGAAACCGTTCCGTGTAATGCAGATGAGAATCATGCTTGGTATTTGCCTCACCATCCTGTTTTCAATCCTAAGAAACCAGAGAAGCTTAGAATTGTGTTCGATTGTGCTGCTAAACACAACGGTGTATCGTTGAACGATGCCCTACTTCAAGGACCAAATCTGACAACAAATTTGATCGACGTGTTGATACGCTTCCGCTTACACGCCTATGCCGTCGCCGCTGATATCGAAGAAATGTTCTTACAGGTAAAGGTGCCAGAGAATGATAGAGATGCTCTTCGAATTCTCTGGTGGGACAAAAATGACATTTCGGGTCCCATTAAAAGGTTTCGGATGACGGTTCATCCTTTTGGTGCAACGTCGTCTCCATTCTGCGCAACGTTCGCACTGCGCAAAACGGTTGAGCAATTCGGGCATCTATTTGAAAGGAAAATCGGAGACTACGTTTCAAGAAATTTTTATGTGGATGACTGTTTGATATCAGTGCCTACTGAACTCGAAGCAAAATCCTTGGTGAAGCAGTTGTCTGCATTGTTACGAATGGGAGGGTTTCGTTTGACAAAATGGATTTCCAATGATCGTAATTTACTTGAAGATGTACCGGAGGACGAACGCGCACCTAATGTTCGAGTTATCAGCCAAGATAAGCTTCCGACCGAAAGGATGCTGGGTGTTAAGTGGGATGCAGACACTGACGAATTCGCGTTTGATCTGAATCTGTCAAAACGCCCAACGACGAAGCGAAGTTTGTTGTCAGTTGTAAGTGGGTTGTATGACCCACTTGGCCTCATGAGTCCTTGGATTTTTCCTGGGAAGGTTTCACTACAAAATTGTTGCAGGAAACCTTTGGGTTGTGACGAGACGATGTGTGATGATCTTTAACTAATGTGTGATGAGTGGATCAGTAGCATGCATGCAATCAAGGAGTTACGTATTCTAAGACGCATTAGCGAAATGAATGAGAGTATGTCATCCTTGAGTCTTCACGTTTTCAGCGATGCTTCGAAATCTGGCCATGGCGCTGTTGCATATGGACGTTTGTATAATGATTCGGTCATGTCACCGGTTCGTCTATTATTTTCAAAATCTCGAGTGAATCCATTGAAAGCGGTATCGATTCCTAGGTTGGAATTAGCGGCAGCTGTACTTGCGGTACGTGTATATCTGATTCTGAAATCCGCCTTTAGTGAACTTGTCAAAAACGTTTTCTTTTGGACTGATTCGATGACCGTTTTGTATTATATTACTAATCGAACCAGTCGTTTCTCAACGTTCGTAGCGAATCGTTTGACCTTCATACATGAACACACGATACCTTGCCAGTGGAGGCATGTTGGTACACGATTAAATCCGGCTGATTTGACCTCCAGAGGTGTTATGGAATTGTCTCGATTGGAATTTTGGTTGAACGGCCCCGACTTCCTGAAACAAACCATTGATATGTGGCCTGAAGTAGTTGATCCACAGTGCAGCGAACGAATTGAATTCAAGCGTGCCAATTGTAACATTACTTCGGTTGAGTCAGAGTGTGGAATAGACGTCATTCTTCGTCGATTCTCTAGTTGGAAACGGCTTGTACGCTCGATTGCATGGCTGATCCGTTTCAAGCGTTATGTTATTATCATGTTTGGTCATTGTTCCAATGGATCTTTATCGGTAGGCAAGATCGGATTAGACGAATTCCGAATGCCGAAGCAGAAATTATTCGATTGACGCAGCGGAATGTATTTGGTGATAAGGCGCTAAGTGAGCCCTGCGAGTTCAATTTGTCATCATTGAAGAAGTTACGCCCATTTATTGATCAAGGTATTTGGAAAGTTGGTGGTCGATTGAGGCATTCTGATCTTGCAGATGAAAGCATTCACCCATTATAATTCCTAAAAGGCATAATGTTACTGACCTATTGATTTTTGATGTTCATCTGCTCGAAGGACATTCTGGGCCAGCGCATACCCTCAGCGTCCTGCGCAGGAAATTTTGGCCGATCAGTGGGCTATCATGCGTGAAGCGAGCCCTCGCGAAATGCTTAACATGTAAACGGTTAGATGCCAGACCGTCAACTCAACTGATGTCTGATCTTCCTTCAGTCCGTGTGACCACAGGTTCTTACTCGTTCGCTAAAGTGGGTCTGGATTATTTTGGACCGTTTGAAGTTAGACGAGGTCGATCTGTAGAAAAACGATACGGATGCCTATTTACTTGTTTACAGTCACGCGCAGTCCACATAGAAGTAGCCCATTCTATGGATACGGATTCGTTTTTGATGGCGCTCTTTCGTTTCATTGGACGTCGAGGTAAACCGCAGATTATTTATTCGGATAATGGGTCCAACTTTGTTGGCGCTGAACGAGTGCTACGTATATGGCTAAATGGATTGAACAGTGACGGTTTATCGGATAAACTAGTTTCACATAGTATTGAGTGGTGCTTTAATCCTCCGTACTCTAGTCATAGAGGAGGTGTTTGGGAGCGGCTGATAAGATCCATTCGTCGTGCATTGAATGCTACATGCACAGAACAAACACCATCGGACGAGACGCTGCAAACCGCTCTAATTGAAGCTGAGCGAATTCTGAACAACAGACCGCTTGTTCCTTTGTCTTCAGAGGATATTGACTCTTGTTCTTTGTGTCCTAACGATTTGTTGTTGAATCGCTCGAATGATGGAATGCATTCTGAAGAAAGATTTGTTGACACTTATAAGAGGAATTGGAAACAATCGCTGCACCTGGCAAACGTATTCTGGAAACGCTGGAAATCTGAGTACCTACCACTACTACAGACAAGACAGAAATGGATCAATCGCAAACGCAATTTTCGTGTTGGGGATGTGGTATTATTGAGCAGTGTTGAAACTTCGAAGCGTGCTTGGCCACTTGGTATTGTTGTAGATGTTCATGTGAGCAAAGATGATCTGGTCAGGACTGTTGTTGTTCGTTCAAAAAATGGTTTGGTAACACGTGATATACGGAAAATTTGTCTGCTGGAAGGAGCACAAGAAGAGGAATGCTTGGAGTCTGGCGTGGCGGCGCAGATAGGGCTAGCTCAAACTTCTTAAAGGGAGAATGGCAGAACCTGAGGACGTGGTGGGTCTTAGTCCGGCAAACTATTTCCCTATAAAAAGCCACATGTGTCCAATGATGGCGATGCGACGTGGCGTGTGTGACTCGCCACTAAATAGAGTCATTGCCATTCTGCTTTATTCAGGGTCGGGTAGTTAGGAAGGTGGAACCAATCAGTTTGTTCATTCAGAAGTTAGCTCTAGAAGGAATTTGGCGGGCGGTGTAAATGACAAGAAATTTGTGTAAAATTCCTTCTTATTTTTCTATTTAAACAAATTGATTTTTTCTTAATTCTTCACGGTTTTACCTATTTGTGTATACATTTTTGATACTGTTCGATCCACTTGTACACATTTTTTGTTTTGTTGAACTAATTGATTTTGCTTGGCTGCCATTAAATTCCACATATTTTTGCACGTGGTATTTGGGCTCATTTTATTGTTTCAATTTGGACACCAATTTGTGTGTCATTTGTTGTTTGATACGGAAATTTGGACGACAACATTGGTAAATTAACTATTTTCTAGTTTTTATGCGTCAGGTCGTCATTTTCATTGAATCTATTATTGCTGGAGTTTTGACTCCATTGTACCGGTGCGTTCCGATATAATTGAGGTTTGTATACCATTATTATTGTAACTGTCAATAATTACAGTACCGTAGTAAACCCAAATCGTGGTTCTGAATTTGTCGAACTAGGGACGGGAGATCTACGCGTTAACTAGCGACATTGGTCGTTACAGGCAGAGTATCTAAAATGATGGAGAAATGGCTAACCATTTTACCAAATAAAGACGCAGTCACCGACTCGGTAATACAGTATCACCACTTAATATGTGGACATTCTGCAGCTCCACACGTGCTGTCTACTATTCGTCGGGAGTACTGGATCATAAAGGAAATGGCGGTAGTAAGACGAGTGTCGCGTTCGTGTGTAGAGTACAGACGCCTGCATGCTCTTTCTTGCCATCAGGCAAAGGCGCCTGTCTCGACATTTAGAACCGACAGGGGTGTACACGCCTCATATTTGTCTTGGCCTGGGCAACCTGACAGTAACCTATCCCGCGTGCAGTCACTGACTGTGTGTCACTTTGCCTAGATAAGGTTTGTGCTTTCATACATACGCGCCTTGCGTCACACCGGTGTTGATAAGTTCGTTCCCTTCCGTGTTTGGAAACGTTGGAAGCGTAAGTATCTTCCAACGCTGCAAATAACTCGTAAGTCGCTTAAGCCACAGCGAAACCTCATGACGGGAGATCTAGTCCTTTAAACGAAGATGAATTGTCTCCGAAGTAAATGGCCCATGGGGATGGTAATTGTTACCCTTTCTGGACCTGACGGCCCCGTTAGACAGGCGACAATTAAAACTGCTGACGGCTTAAGAAGTAGGGACGTTATATCCCTCTGTTTCCTCGAAGGGGCAGAGGACAGGTAGAGAGTTGTCGGAATGTTTCTCATTGACGATAGCGCATAATATACAATGTACCTCTGTAAACAATTTGTAGTAAATAGTAAATATAGACGGCTCCGGCACTTAAAGACGCAACTGTGGAAATAGTGCCAGTGCGCATGCGCTATAAATACATTATGATTATATAAAAAGGATGCTCATGTACAGTGAGATAAGGCTGTCACTTTGTCGAGCGTTACCTACAATGACAGAAGCTCCTTCTCCCATAAATTGTTCATCGCAGGCCATGATTGCACGCGCCCACATGCGTTGTGTATTCATTGTATTCGGCCACGGATCACATGCTAATGCATGCTATCATCCGGCGATAACGGACCAAGAAGCATGCGCCCCATGCGTGTTGCACCCCTTGAGACCGATCAACACTAAATATGCAAATCAATATTGCTATAACTTCAATGGGATAAATGGAGCGCTGCTCAGTGCTGTCAGCATGACACCTGTACAGCTGCAAAAAGGTAGAACTCGGCGAAGGTGCCTCCCATGCTAAGCTCATGCATCAAATGTTCGAAACATTTGAAATTATAGACGGCTCCGGACCTTAAAGATGTGTTGTTGATATGTAAAATTGTTTATAGATGGCTTTGACTTCTTGTTTCCATTCGAAACATTTGAAATTATAGATGGCTCCGGCCTTAAAGATGTGTTGTTGACGTGTAAAATTGTTTATAGATGGATTCGACCTTTTTTTCCAAAGCATACGCATGGTAATTAAATATGAGGTACAAGACTTGTGTGCTTATGCCCAAGCGTCAATGAGTAATATTCTGATTACCGGGTCGTCAGTGAGTGCCGTCGTGGTCGCTAATATTATTGAATTTTAATTACTTATGAGTAGTTAACTTCAATTTTGTAAATAGAAAAATGTATTCGTTGTGAATTGCCACGTGCACAGTGTAGGGTGTGACGTTTACGCGATTTTCTCCAGGGTATAGCCAGATGCGTATATTGCATGTTTCAAGCCGCGTGGCTTCCAAGTGGCAGTGTGAATGTTATATTCACATTTAAGTTAAGTTAATTATTTGGCCTGTCTAGACTCCCTATTTTGTGCTCCCAATAAATTGTATACATTCATTTTTGATGTTTTCAAATATTTTACCAAAAATTGTCTTCATCTTGTACATCCTTCTTATTTTTGTTTTCATCTTTCCCGCCATTTGTTGGCTCGCAGTTCACTTGATTTCACCTGCGCAATATTTTCTGCTTATGGACGCTCGTAATGATTATTGAAACTAATCCCGGATTTTCAGTGTTGAGGTAATATTTTGCATTTGTGTATATTGATTCAGTTTATAGAAAATTGTTCATTACGAATAAATTGATTTTGCAACGTTTGGACAATTCTTACGCGTAACTCTTACCGGGTTGGAAACGATTATAGATTACAATTTCGAGCTATTTGTATATCGTCATTTCCACCCGGTTTGAATTTTGTTTCCGCGTTGAAGGCAAATGCATCGTGCAACCTGACACGCCGCCACACATGAAAAGTTCTAGCCATTTGGAGCTAAACAGGCTAAGTTAGCTGTCAATCGTAGCTCACCATATTCTCTTTCGATGCGAAACTTAACAAATGACAACTTTGTGGAGATGACACTAACACAGGAGAATCATACTCCAACATTAAAGAGCGCCGCTGTCGTGCTACGTCCTTTAGAGGACGAATCATCGTTAAGTTGTAGTGACACAGACCACAAATATGAAACTGGATGCCAGTAGTTGTTATCCGTTTCAAAACGATTGATGTATCTCTTCATGAAATAGCCTTCAAAAAATGCAAAGCCTCCTCGGGTATTTCGCCCGCGGACAAAGAGCTCCTAGGTAGCCCTAACACCGGGAGTTTGGCCCCATGTGATAGTGCACTTCTGTTCTATACAAATGATTGTAGCATTAGAAATAAATATGCATAACTCCTCTGTAGAGTTGACAACACCCACTACAAAATCGTGAGTGTTACGTAATCATGGTTGTCTCATGATAACCACATACCAGTTCCAATAGCGGATAGGTTTAGCGCCGTAAGAAGCGATCGACCTCTTTGTAAGCTAGCAGGAGGGGCATTGCACCTTATTTATAACGCTATTCTCTTTGAGAAAAGTATTCCTCTTTCTACAACGAACGTGCAGATAATATCTGCCTTGCTCATGCATGGATGCACGCGTATAGTTGTAATCTGCGTCTACCGTAGTCCGAGTAGTGGTTTGAAAGAAGATGCTCTTTTGCAAATTAAGCTCTCGTCTCTTTTAGCCGTAGCACCACGTCTTGTAATCTTCGGCGATTTAAATCGACATGAAATAAACTGAAATTACTAAACCTTGCATGCCCCTGGAAACGCGAACGATTTTCTGGACTGGCAACACTCTCATGCACTTTACCAACACGGAAACGAGACAACTAGATTCTGCGACGGTCAGTCTCCGTCTACTCTTGACCTAGTTATTTCAACTGCTGAAAGAGGTATAGAAAATTTGGTCTCCCTGCCAGCATTAGGAAAGAGCGACCATGTAGTGGTAGCCTGCGAGTTACTCTTGTCATTTGGTAACCCCTCATCTAAGGTGTCTCGATGCTTCCATAGGATCGACCTGCTGACCTATTACAGGCAGCAGCGCTACTCCCACGGCAAAACATTGAACATGTGGATGGGATGTATAAGCAGATCGAAAAAATCATCCTTCAACTTCAGGATCGATTCGCTTCTCTCGTACCCGTTCGCAAAAATGGTAAACCTCAATGGTGGTCAGCTTCAGTCTCCCGGAGTGTATGTCACCGCGACGCAAAATGAAGGCGTTATAAGCTTACTCCCTCGTGTGGTACTTGAGCCGTTACAAAAAAGCGCGAAATATTGCTGTTTACAAGATACGTGCAACAAAGATCAGAGGCTAATACGCATCCGAAACGACACTACTGGTACGTTCAATCTAAATGGTCAACACGAAAAGGTGTGGTTACCTTAAGAAGAGACGATGGCTTTGCCGTCATTGCAAGCACTGAAAAGGCTCAGGTGTTTTTCTTGCATTCCAACGCCGAGATTATAATTTGAACGCCTCTGCGCCATCACTTCAGTGTGCACTCACTGAACGCCCCCTCTGCACTGACCTTACATTCGAGGTACACAATGTCGAGACTATATTGGCCAGCCTGGCATACAACAAGTCGGCAGGGCCCCATAGCATCCATTCACGAATGATCTGACTGCTAGCTCCTATATTAGCTGTGCGGATAACAGAACGTTTCACATCATCCCTCAGTTAGGGTAATCTTCTTTCGGAGGAGCTTCTTCCACGGTCAAAAATTACCGCCCGTGTAGCTTCAGTAGTGTACTATGTAAGGTTATGGAAAAGTTGACCCGCGATACAATTTGTGGATACCTATCCAAACACTCTCTTCTGAATGCCGCACAACACATCTTCATAAAAGGTAGGTCACGTCTGACTAACTTGTTGAGCTTTCTAAACGAGGTCACTAAGGATGGATGATGATATAGCTGTAGAAGTCTTCTATCTTGACTTTAGTAAGTCTTTTGATTGAGTCAACCACAGGCTCTTGCTTCTCAAACTCTCAGCCACGGGCGTATCAGGAAACCTACTGGGCTGGATTCGAGCATTCCGTAGTGAACGTTTCTTTACTTTTAGGGTAGATGATACATACTCCGCATGTGCACATATAACTAAGGGGTTTCCCCAGGGCTCAGTCTTGGGGCCGTTGCTGTTCCTCATCTTCATTGATGATCTTGCTTACCAACTGCGCTCATCCTGTTATATGTTTGCTGACGACGTAAAAATTGTCGGAAGGTAGTATAACTTCGATCTGATAAGTGACGTAGAAGCTACGACGACATGGCGGTTAAGTGGTACCTTCCCCTTAAACTAGGGAAGAGTCAGTTGCTCTCTACACTGGAAAGCAAAATGATTGTCTCTACGCCCTCAGCCCACACGGAGTTCCGTAGGGTAAAATCTACTAAAGACCTAGGAAAAAGAAGAATTTCAAGCTAGATGACTCTTAACATGCCTCTTACACTACAAGCTTTAGCTATACCAAGGAAGACAACTAAGACTGATAAACCATTTTTAATTGAGCTTTGTGATGAAGTTTAAGTATTTTGACTAACGAGTAATGTAGGATCTTTTGTTAAGGAATCTGTGCCGAGCCTTAGAAAAGATACTAGCTGTAAGGTATTCTAGTATAGCTTTCTTTTTATGTTTTTCAAATAATCTTGATAAAAAAGCTGTATGGTTTATCAATCTGTAGTTCGTGGCTAAGAGTTTCGTGCCAGATTTATGATAATAATAATAACGATACCATATTTTTGGTAAACCAAGGCATGCAAAACATGATCAGGTTATCAATGTGTACAAAGTAAATTAATTGTAAAAATGACTTTATCAAGCGGAATTTTCGAACATTATTCCGTTTAATGAAAGATGGTAAATTACAATGGTAAGAAAGTAAATTTTTTCGCTCAATGTCACACAGTAATAAAGTTTCATCTAGATTGCATCGAAATATGCAAATAAAGAGGATGCGATTTATTCTGGAGCAAAGATTGAAAGAAAGAAAAAAAGAAAAATTAAGAACGAAATGGTTCGCGTAAAAAATAATTGTCACATTAAAAATAAATTTACAAAGTAAAAAATTCTTTTATAAATATATAAATTGACTACTTCGGAATGTTGGTGGGTGTGATTGAAGTATAATTCATAAAAAATTCGGTTATATTGAAAAACAAATTAGAAAATGTAGGGTATGGGGAGAGATTGTCGTTTAAATAGTATAAGGTTTGTGCTAGTTGTACGATCCAGAAAAGTCGAAAAACTCTCAAGAAATGGAAACCGAAACTATTCGCTAGTAGGGCTTTCGGTTCATAACGAAGAATCAGTCTAATGCGGAAGAAGCACAGGCCAGTTCCAGAGTTGGTTTGGGAGTCGGAGACAGTGGAACACAATTAAAGATATTCTCTTCACCATCATGGTAAGAGGTCATCGAAGTGAACTAGTGAATTGGTTATGAACGACAAAATAGATTACCCAAAAAACGTTTTGGCAATTTTTTTGCTTTTTTGGTTTTTTTGGTTTTTCAAATAAACACTTATCTGGGTATAACAATCGGCTGTTTCCATTCTGCCGAAAATGTGCCAGATTCATTAGATGCGTTGAATGAGTTCAGCAAGAGCAGTCGAAAGTCATTGATCCTATTTGGCATATGGCTGGAGGTATGCTGGCTATTTGGGTTTTAGTACTGACGGTTGCTTGCTGACATAATATAGTTATGCCACTCAAGTTAATACTCAAAGTTTTCCGTGTTTCAAGCGAAGGAATTTGACTGGTTGTAGAAACGCATTTTGACCCGTTGTACGTGGAGTCAATATATAGAATGAATGCTTCACCGATATCATAAGGCGAACTAATGATAGTTTCAAACACGGATGAATTACAATATTCGATATTTGAATCTATGTTGCTGGGTGAGTTGGATGATGATAACTCCAAAAGCTCACTTAGCGTAATGATCTTATCCTGGCTTTTAAGGGATTTGTTTTCATCAGCATGAGTTTGTTATCTAAAAGAATCTGTAACTTCTTGAAAGTTAATAAGGACGAATAAGAGAAAAAATGTCATGCTTTTAGTATGTAACAAAATGTAGATCCATTATTTCCTTTCATATTTTCTGAGCTTTCGTTAATTTTGTAGGTCTAATGAGTGTAAATCATGCCTTCATAACTATTACTTCAATTCCTACTGAAATGTTAAGGAGACTGTTGTCAA
Organism: Atriophallophorus winterbourni; assembly: GCA_013407085.1. Classification (NCBI taxonomy): domain Eukaryota; kingdom Metazoa; phylum Platyhelminthes; class Trematoda; order Plagiorchiida; family Microphallidae; genus Atriophallophorus; species Atriophallophorus winterbourni. The sequence continues at coordinate 143,920 of JACCGJ010010187.1, forward strand.
ATCATTAGAGAGAAAGAATCGATCCAGTTTCCTGTTTTAGTGAATTCTGAAATTAAATTCCAGTTAATGTGGTTGTAGACTTGCTCATTATCAGATGTCTTACAAGAGGTAACGGAAGCAGTAGCACATAATATTTGGAATGATAATATGTATTCTTACCGTTAAAGAACGATGGAATTACCTCCATGTTAGCTGGGGATAGGTTTATTATGAAGATTAGGCTCATATTTGAACGTTAAACAGCGTAACTTTGAGCGCATACGTTGTTCGACGAGCTTTGCAAGATTCTTTCAATGATAAAATCGGCGTCAGTGACAGCTTCATGTCAGTCGATACAACATCAATGTAACCGCGGATTTTGCATAACTCCCGTAATGAGATTTATTTATACCAGAGGAGGCAATGTGTGTTTAACGCTTGCAAGCTTAGCAGTTAATATCCCTGAATATTGCATGACTGCAGTTGCCATTGAGGCAAGAATTATTTTAACTCATATCTGAAAGTGCGATGTATGAGTAACGATGATGTAACAGAAAGATCAGCTGATTTTATCGCTGCACAACAACAATAAATATACAAACCTCAATGGTATAACAACGTAACAGCAAATAATAGAGTCAAATCCTCCAAAATCAATTACTTCAATTGAAAGCAAATCCAATGACGACCGAATTGTCGTTCAAATTTCCCGTAACGAACAAAAATGGAACGTAAATTGTCGTGCAAAATCCAGCAAAATACGAGAAATCAAAATGGCAACCAAAAATTTAACAACAATGACCAACAATGTTCGAAACAATGAATTAAAACAAAAATTGGATTGACGGCTTGGAACGAAAAGATTGACAATAAGGAAATTGATTACAAAAATAACAGTTTAATGCCAAAATACTATAGGAACAAACACCAGCAAAATCTATTTGACAAAATTTAGGTTTTGTAAATAAGTCCAAAATAAAGGGAATGTTGAACGGAAAGGAACAATTTCACACTTATTTAAACCATAATCCTCCTACATATTTATTCTTCGGGCTTACCTATGCTACGTTTTTCGACGAATACTCTAACGAATTCAGATCGGCAAATGACTTCATTTAGTGGCGAGTCACGTCCTCAACATTGCATCACCTTCATTGGATATTAGTAGTTTTTTTTATAGAGAATGCGGTTGCCAGCTGCAGACCCACCATATCCTCCGGTTCTGCTTCTTGCCTTATAAAGAAGAGTTGTCCTGGTCTTTACCCAAATTACCCACGTCTTCTTAAAACCATTATGGAAAAACATTCATTCCGAATATCCCGCTGGATCAAGCCATCGTTTGTTCACATGGTGACCGTTCGTACTAAACAGTCATCATTCACTTCCGGTGTCTCAATAATGCAAAGCAGGAACAAAACCAATACTACATCACCACTGTTGTCGTTCTTGTAACATCGATAAATATTCTGGCTTCCATCTTTTCCGGAATACATCTGTTAAATACAAAACATGTTTCCATGTTATTCTCATTGTTTCTGCCAGTCCGGTGTCCACAGTGACCTTGAGGTTGCTGTACTGTAGCAATAAGTCGTTTGGGCGTAAAGCCGCTGCATCAATATCACTTAACGAGATAGGGACTGAAATCCTGTTTTTCTAATATACGCTCTACCTCGATCAATGCTCTGAACAATGTCTCTTCTGAGGGAGTTTTTTCAATACACATGACAGTCAGCGCTCTTCTTGTCGATCGAATTAGTAGATACCCACACGTTCGCTTCAATAGCAAATATACGTGTATCGCAGGCACAGCAGCTTGTAAATCAAGTCTAAGAATAGATAGCGTTTGTAAAGGATTAACTTCAGCCCTTGAGAATAAAAGACTAGCTAGTGAAACTGATTCTTCATCTAAGGTGTGCCCATAAGGCCTACTCCATTACCAATTTCAGATGCACCGCAAAATATATGTAAATGTATTCGCGTATCAAGCTGGTTATACCCAATAATATAACAAGGTACTCTCAGCTCCTTGACAGAACGTAAGGATGATATCCATCTATCAAATAACAACGCAATGTCATCAGGAACCTTTTTTATCCCATCCCACACTAGAGTCCCGGAAAACCTTTACGAGACGGAAAGTGGTGAACTTCTGAAACATTCTTCTGAAGAAACTTATATACTGCAGTTCCGTTCCGAGTTTTAAGCAGGGTTTGGACCGCAACTGGGGTAAGATTTTTTCTAAATACACTTCCTAATTGCTATGCAAGCTTGGGTAGTTCACCTTTTAGCGTTATCCCGTAAATCAAGTAAGGGCAAGAGTTCTCTGTGTTTTTTATGTATTATATACGATGCTACTTTAGAGGACCTCTCACCGTGCTGATGGAGAGAAACTGCTTTTTGTTTTTCCAGCATCGGTAATAACGCGGTGCTTACTAAATACAATCCAGATAATCTCTTAGCGTCGTGGTCGTCGGAGATTTCAAATAGACAAAAAGAAAAAGCCTTTTGGCAGTGGTGGGTGCTTTTCTGCAGCTTTCCACCGGAAGAAATTCTGAACGCTCGATTGGCTCGTTAGCCACATACTGTCCTGCGCAAACTGAACTGAACTGAAGGAAACCCCAAGGTCGTTGTTACGCGGTATTATATTGTGATGTCTCTCTTCGGAAAAATACGGCATTTTTCAACCGTTTTGGGCCATATCAGCAAACGATATGCTTCAGCGGAAGTAGATACTATTCATTTAAAAAAACGCATCCGGGATTTTGTCAAAAATAATCCCAATCTCAGGGATAAACGTATGATCTCTTCTAAGTAATTGTTTGCAGATGAGCATATTTTATCAAGTCCAATGCCGACAACACTCTCTGAAACTCAGAAAGAATTGCTAAGAGAAATAGAAGATATTGATGTAATTATTGATATTTTCTTATTTCCAGTTGGATTTCAAAGTTATAAAAACAAGGTCTATTGTACCAAATTCCAAGGAAAACCCAATACTTGTGAGCGGTGAAGAAGAACGTCGTATTGCCCAGTGTGTTTGTACGTTTATTTCCAATATGTTGCATTTCAAATTCTTGTTCCTCTTCGTGTTTTTCATATAATTTTTCAAATCTGTTGCAAACGCAATAGTGTAAATAATAGCTTCCAGAGACAAAATTTTGAACTCCGAAGTCTCATAGCTTACCATATTTGCGTTTAGCCTGCATCATAGGTGGAGTTTTGTTGCATTTGGGTGGTAGAACATAAACACACAGCTACCCACCACATCCTCCGAAGTAGGTTCAATTGAAATTGCATGATTGCAACTTTTGATTGTGACATCAGAAAAAGCAGTAAACTGGGAAATAAGTAGTAGGCTTCTAACTAGAAATGCGAATAGCATTTGAAGAGAATTTGCCGTAGCCGTGTGCGAGTGGACGAATGCAGTAAAAGCTGTGCAAATTAGGAGCGAGTGTATCTGTTACTTGGGCAAGGGAGATTTCTTTGAAATGTGAATGAAAGAAATCCTTAAAATATGCGAAACGAGCAGCTTCAAAAATTGCTTGCCAAAGTACATCCCACTGATCGTAAACTGATGTAGAAAATTTAATGGCGACTTTTAAGTCTATTCGGTTGGCGCAAATATGGGAGCTCATCCTCGGAGGTGAAAGCTCTGAGGGTTAATAAATAGAAAGATGCATGTGTGGGATAGGTTGGTCAAGATCCGGTGAGTAAGTAACATGCCACCACAGTGAAGGTAACTTTAAAATATATCTAAACTCTGCAACAGGTCTTTTGTGCATACCATGGCCAGGCTTTGTCTTATACCAATGGGCTGTTTCGAATAGAGTTATACCTATGCGAAGCAAAGTCCGCGTCGTGTATTTTTAGTGTAGGTGAACGTAGTTATTCAGAATTTTCGAGATAAAGCGGTCATACCTTAAAAAATCGCTGCATAGTAGACCGGTGTTGTGGTTGACTCGTTCGTATTGTGTAGTGCAAATGAGGTAATGCTGTATGTGTAGTGAAATTTGTGCAATGCGGCAATTTTCAGGATCTTAGTGTGGAGTATTGTTTCGAACAAAATACCTTCTTGTGAACCACGTCGTTGATAAAAATGATTTCTGGCATTTCTCATGTCATGTGCGGAAGGTTAGGATGTGAGTAGTTTGTAGGATAAATAGGGTTAAAAACAGTAGCGTAGTATTTGGACAAGTTTGCAGCTTCCTACGCGGTTGATGTGATGTGCTGACTATGGATTGAATAAGGAATTTAACTTTGCGTCTGATTCACAAAATCGAACAAACTTTGGGTTTGTCCAAAAACTTGTTGGTGATGTGAATTTCATATTCACATTTGTCTTAGCGGTTTAAATTTGTGCAATAGTTTCGCAATAACCTATAATTTCCCTAATGTGATTTTGTCCTGTATGGTAACAGCACCATGCCTAGCACGGATGTGCAATTGTGCAGCATTTCAGTGCTGTGTGGCTAACTTTGTGCTAAATTGATTGACCATCGGTGGTGAGCTGCATGCTAAAGCACGCTGGAGTCTCACTACCATTTCTATTTCCTCTCCCATATCTGTCTAGGCCTGGGCAATCTGACAGTATTTCAGCCCACGTGCAGTCTCTGACTGTGCTGCACTTTGTCTGGATCAGGCTTGTGCTTTCATACCATACCATCACTAACTTATACTTAATTTACTTTTGGAACGGAGGTGCAATCGTGCAGTACTTTGTGTCTCACTACCATTTCTATTTCCTCTCCCATATCTGTCTAGGCCTGGGCAACCTGACAGTATCTTAGTCCACGTGCAGTCTGTGACTGTGCGGCACTTTGCCTGGATCAGGCTTGTGCTTTCATACCATACCGTACCAGTTTACTTTTGTGCGGCTTTTACTTATTTATAATGCTGTCTCTGATGATGATGTTGTGCGGCTGGCCCCGAAGTTGGATTAGCCGGCTTCATTGAAGTATCGAATCACGCCAGTTTACCCGTCTCGATAGGAAGCGAAATCTTTGTCAAACTTGTAATCACGTTCGAACGCCATAGACGGCACGCAGTCCCGTCTACATCCACCTTCAAAGTTCACGGCCTGCTCTTCATTTGATCGCCTTGTCACAGATTCCAAGTAGAAGCAGGTTCAGGGTCGAGGACAATTTTCGTATGCACTAAGTCTTTCCTCAGGCCTTTTCGTTGTTAATCTATGCAACTCCGTCGTTTGACTAATCACCATTTCGGTGAATAAAGTACCAGTGTTCTCTGCCATTGACTCGCCGGCTCAAATTGTTTTAGAGCCCGTGAGCCGAATCGGCTCAAACAGCTTTAGGATATTACCGGCATTTCTGGCTGCATGCATTTCTTCGACTTCTTAACCCACCATATTTTTCATGTACGATGCAATGCACAGTTTAGGTTTATTTCTTACACGTCTCCATCCTTCATTATGTTGCGAAGCTTGAGGAATCATTTGTCTTTAATAATCGAATGGTAGGCTTGTAAATTTATTGAGATCGTGTGATAGAAACGGTACGTATGTATGTATGTATCAAAGCACAAGCCTGATCCCGGCAAAGTGCCACACAGCCAGAGATTTCACGTGGGTTATGGTCCTTTCACGTTTCCCAAGCCTAGACTGATAGAAGCGGGAATCAAACTTGTCTCCGCGGCTTCATGTTCATCAATAAGTAATAACTTCCATTTTCGTATGATTGTTAATTGTATGATTATGTATAAATTCAAAAGCCTAGGTTCAAAAAAATGACTCACAGTCCGACACTGCACGTCGGCTAAGATACTATCAGTTTGCTCAGGTCTGGTCTGGGATTAGAAATGGAAAATGGCAGTTAGACTCCAGTGTGTTTCCGTATGCTTCTCTGTGCCGTTGGCAGATTGATTTAACGGTTACCTTTGTGGTACAGTAATACTACAAAATTGCACATCAGTATACCACGGTAATAAGTTTATTCAACAAACCGCCGCGATAATCTTGCTGAATTATTTGTTTGAAAAATTTTGCTAAGTAAGTGCGCTTACATTTGACGGTTTTTGGACGAGAGAATTTTGATTCAAATTTACTTTGAGTGAGCGGGTGATCAGAATGTAGGCAATTATTCCAGAAGAAAAGTCCTCGGTGCAGTTGTCCATCTAGCGTTAATGGCGAGCTGGCTCATTTGCGTTCACGAGGGTATTCATCGTTCGGCGAAAACCAAATTATACTGTCACTTTATCCGTACTGTTGTTGAATCGTCTGTGCTGTACACCTAGCTGCAAAAGCCTTTATCATTGCACACTGAGCGTCAAAACGAACCACATCACCGATGCAATATACCTTTGGATTCGCTTGTAATTGTCGTGATAATATCTTTGTTGGGATACTCCCAGGTAACCCAAACCTTGACTTTAGAAGAATTAGTGTTCTCCAGAAGTGCCTCCGGCTAAACGGCCTCATCTGAAAGGTGGTGGGTTGGCACCATGTTCCTTAGTGACAATATCTTAGCCCACGTGCAGTCTCTGACTGTGCGGCACTTTGCCTGGATCAGGCTTGTGCTTTCATACATACCATGTTCCTCTGATTTCTGTCCATTATCTTTCTTGTAATGCTTGATGCTTGTTCCCTCGATGGGCCACGTACAAGCACAAACCAAGGCATTTACGTTAAAGTCTTGTCTCAGCGATTGTAAAAATCAAAGTGCTTGGTCATTGCATTTGATGCTATTGGCACATGAATTAAGAGGCTTATTTTATTAGCGAGCGCTCGTGCCAGGTGTCTCGCGAAAGCTAGATAAGTAGCTCGCATATTTACGTTATTTGAATAGAAATTCTAAAGATTGGTTAGGTTTTGTTTAGAGTGCGGCAGTATTTTTGCGGCTTTTTTAACTTTTGTAACAAGCGTTCATCGTCACTCGTAAATATACAAGATTTATCTGGCAGAAAATTTCTGCAACAAGCTTCTGAAAACATATTTTAAGAGTAACTAAACGGTTTAGCTTTGTATTGTGGCGTTCACATATTCATCCCTTTGAAAGAACCCTATTTGACAATGGCATTCGAGTATACTTTTGGCTTTGCTGTGTATTCTGAAACTTTAGTGCCTTGTCATTCTTGAATGAGGAATTTGCGGCCCAAAATAGCTACATTAAAGACATTAAGAATAAAGTCATTCTTCTTCTCTTCTTAAACTATATGCAGCAAAATGTTACTAGTTGACGGCGCTAACCAAGTAAATCGCTCTGGAATCGAGGCCAGTATCTATGCTTATGGGCAACTTTTTTATTACCAACGCATGTATATCTAACTGAAACACCCAGTGTTATTTTTAATACACTTCCTTTATTGCATCACACTTATAATCAGATAACTCCTTCGCATTATTTGCAATAAAAGCACGTTCGGATATAATGTGGGCGACTCAATTGTCGCCCGCTCATGCCCGGCATAATTAGTAATCACTTCCTTTATCATAATAGTCAAGCATGATTGAATGAATGATTTTGGTTCTCACGAAGATTTATGAATACTGTTTGCATGGGATATGAGTTTTAAAGTCCCTGCTTGAGCGCATGTTTTTCATCGATGTACATGTCACAGATAGCGACCCGCTCTCTCTTCACCCATCTCACGCATTAAAAATGATGGGCACCGATTCTGATCATGCTCTCGTGATGTAAGTGTAATTTGACTCAATAGATTGAGATATCTTGTTTGATATGGTTTTGCACAGCGATATTCTCGAGCATATTCAGTGCTCTTTTAGCTCACACTCCGATAGTTTACGCTGTACAATGAGTTCTTTGAATGTTTCACTTGTGTCTTCTTGACTAGGATTCTTAATCTTTATCTTGCCAGAACTCTGACTTTCTAAAATGATGTCTTCGATAACTTGCCTACACGTTTAGTCCGTTATTTTGCATTTTATTAATAGAATCAGGCTCAACGTATGTATAAAATAACAAGCCTGGAACCAGCCAAAATGTGACGCTGCCATATCTTACACGTTGAATAAGCCACAATCAGGTTTCAAAGACCTTTACAGATATTCGAAGTAATGTTAGTAAGTCTCTTGGGTGTTTCCCCTAGCGTAAAATGCACTAACATTCTAATATGGTGATTTGCTCAATCCCTTTCACTTACGTACAATCACTGGCTTCTGGCTTTTTACCGTCATCAAATGGAGTCAGTAAAATTAGGCCCGCTGAGCCTTGAAACAGGTAAAGTGGTGAACAATGTTTTACTAGAACGCCACTGTTAAATATGGCTCTAACAGAGAACTACGATGTTCAGATACATAATCACAATGTGATTCTGGTCAAGCGCTTACAATTGACTAATGTAGTGCTGTACTCATATTTCCCCTAACACCACAACCGATTTAACCCCACTGCTACCTGCGTTTGTAATTTTCACTCTAGGCCATCCCGATCAAAATCATCGGAACAACATGCTTCTTTACCGAAACCTGCCGGCTCGTTGTGGATGTGGACATTGGTTTAAATTGGTCGACATGGATACGTTCGAAGAAGCACGAGAGAAACGTTTGCGAGAATTGCTGAAACAACCGGAGATTGACAAGCTGATGAAGCAGATGGGCTCCCTCGAAACCCAATTAAACGATTTATTTCAACAAGCCAACGCTGTGGAGAAAAAGGGAAGACAGAGAAATGCCTTGTTGAAGCAATTGTCCGATTTATGGAGTGTCTACAAGGACACGTATATGGCATTGCGGAGATCGATGGAGTTGCCTTGAGTTTCGCCTTACACCGGTAGTTGTTGTTTCACAGGGATAACCCGATTCTTTTACTGTTGCATGTACCTAACAATTGCACTGTGCTCTGTTTTTTTTCTGATTTTAGATGCATCGTTACAAATATAGTTTGTGCATGAGACGCTTGTTATTTGATTCACGCATCGCTTCGATTCATTGGCCTTGGCAACCTGACAGTATCCTAGCCCACATGCAGTCTCTAACTGTGCGGCACTTTGCCTGGATCAAGCTTGTGATTTCATACATACATACATTTGCCCAGACAATGGAAATGGCTGTTAGATTCCTGTGTTTCGTCATTCAGCTCAGTAGCGGGGGTAAATCAAGTTAACATGGTTTTAGTTGCCCAACACAGAAGTACTGCATGATTGTACATCAGTGGTAATGTTTCCCGCCTAGAACCATTAAATAGCTTAGTGGATTGTGGTTCACATATCCCCTACTTAATCCCCAACACCCTATCAAATCAACCATTTAATTTGGTCTTTTTCGAGCGTTTTAACGCTTGACTCAGGTACCCGTATGACTCTGTGCATTAAGGTATATTAAAGAAATAGTCTAACTGTTTGTGCATATTGTAATGTAATGATATCAAGTAGCAAAAACAAAAAATAGCAGATGCAGCATTATTTGTCAAGCATGGGTTTGGACAGCTGGCCATTGTTCACGGATGTCCCCACTGGTTGTGTACGAAGGCTCCCGGTATTTGACACGATCCCGGACCCTGCAAAACGGCTTGTGGTATTCCACGACTTGCGTTTGGAAGTGAAATAGATATGAGGTTGATTTCAAGTTAATAAAGCGCATACTAACAAACAATGTCGGTTCTAAAATATTTATTTGCATGCTTTTCCGTCACACCCCACGACCGGTTTCGTGCTGTTTGCACTCATCAGCAAGGACAGTAAGATCAGGATCCGCATGCGCTTGAAACAGTGGAGGAATGGTAAACAAGGAGCGTTTGTATGCCACTGTTGGATAGGGCTGGTCGTACCAGCCTTATCCAACAATGTCGGTTCAATTTCTTTCTACTTTTACATGAGTGTGCAAAACTGTGCTGGAAAGTTTCCGGCCAGTCTCCCTCACTCGTTCTTATCTGCTATCTCAAAACTGAATGTGACTCGTGAACAGCCATTCAATCGATGATCCGTTCTGATATCATGCTTTGTTGCTATATACGATGTCCCATCATGGTTATGGGTTTAACCCCATTAAACATGAGTTCGGACACGTGTGATTGAACAGGTTGGTCGTACCAGCCTTAACCAACAGTGTCATACAAGCGCTCCTTGTTTACCATTCCTCTGCTGTTTCAAGCGCATGCGGATCCTTATCTTACTATCCCTACCTAATGAGTGCAAACAGCACGAAACCGGTCGTGGGGTGTGGTGTGACGGAAAAACATGTAAATGAATATTTTGATGTCCCATCTCGTTTCACTAGTCGTCACACTCGTCGTGTTTTCAATACGTGAGGGGCACAATAATGCATTCACATCTTCTATTATCAGAAATATGATAACGGGTTCTGAACGATCGCACATGGTTTTGCTTGCCTCGGATAACTCTGAGCGGTGTCACCTTATTGAATTCTCAGACTGACGTAGCCGAAGCTTCACGCCACAATGGTTTCTCTTTGAGGTGACTGTTTCAAACATTTTCAAAAATGGCAACTGAAGTTCCCTACAATGCCTGACTCTGTAAATCGAATCTAATTTGTCTTGATGACCTCCCTGTGTGATTAAAATGAATAATGGTTATCTATGGACCACAGATAAACTATATTTTCTCAATCCCTGGATAATATAGGTCTTCTTTCCTGCGAATACAGATGCGAGTTCTGTTAGGCTGCGACTCATCACACAAGTGTTCCTCAATGGGTTTAATTTATGGTGACATGCTATTAACTGCGGTTGAGACTGGCCATATTTGATAAAAACCACGACCAACCAGATACTTTTAACATTTGGACCACCGTTCTCATTTTTAACATTCCATTGATATGAATACGATTCAGTTTTGAGCTTTAATCCTACAGCAAAAAGGGTCAGCCTAGATTTAACAATGAATGCTTCCAGCAAGTTCATTGAAATTTCATCTAACCTGATCATGCGGCACCGTTGCTCCTCGATTCTCGGTCCAACAGTGTTCAAGTTGATCACATCGCTGGGACTCCATAGACGTTCTGCGATGCCACTTGTTGTGGGCCTGTTTGAAAATAATAGTGAACTACAAACAGTGTTGCGTGATTTGCATAGATGATTTTATTTTATGTTCGGGTTGTTTGTTTAATGGTGGCTTACAGAAGAGCGACGAAAATGACTTTATTCGTTTACACGAATTTTCAGCAATTAAATTCATTTCACCACAAAATTGGGGAAAAAAGAATGGCGAAGAGCTCGCAACATCAGGTATCAAATTGTCAGGCGCGTTTTCAACTCAAAACAGCTATGGATTGATTGACCATGTATCGAGCCAGATGAGAAACAATGGAGTTTCTATAGTTGTTAGTTCTTGAATAAGTAATAAAATATTGGCGTCGTGTGGAGGAGAAGGATGTGCTGTGAACAAAGGTATCGCTCAGAAGAAATGACTTTGATTCGTCTGTTGCATTCACAAAAGTGACCATCGACAATGGTGACACGAATTAAATCCGCGCGAAACACAGCTCAATCTTTAATACCTCTTCTGATTAGCAGAAGATCTATTTTCTTTAGGCAGGGAAAACTATGGAGGATGCCTAGAGGAGGTGTGGAACAATGCCAGCAAAAACAAAAATGTTCAAACACATTAGGTGAGATGAAGAAAGAACGAAGACGAAGAGCGTAGAATGACAGTCGGTGAAAGTGATGTGTTGCTCACATCCCCCGAAATTACACTCCACTACCGGTTTCTGGCTGTTTGCCGTCATCAGGTGGAGACAGTAAGATTAGGTTCAGTGAGCGAAGTTCCACGAATTGAGAGGTCACATGTTTGGTACAGCTAACGCTGTCGGACATTGTAACACCGAAATGCTTGAAGCTACTGCATCATTCAAACACTTACCTATTAAATGAAACACATGGAATATTTTGAGGCAGATGTAAACATCGCAGCCCAATCATACTGGAAAATATCAAGATCTTCATTCTAATCCTTCCGCGTTTGCCAAATTTTGGGCGTACATGCTTAGCCATAGTGTGGAGGTGGGAAGGGCATTAGCGCTGAGTGCTGATCATGACCTTTCGACTGATATGCAGCACTCCTCCATCCGGTACAACAGAAGAACAAGAAGCGCCGAGAATACTGACGACGACGATTGCGAACTCGTAATAATTCGGGTTTAAAAAGGATTGCATTTGAACTGTTCAAGCGACAACATTGTCGGAAGTATGGTAAGAAGGACAACGTCAGCTGCAATCGAACGATGTGTAATTCGTCAATGTCGGTCAAACAAGCCCTGTGTGGCGAGGGTTTGAATTGTTGGCACGAACTCGATTGCTAAATCAGATCAAAGTGACAACCGGGACTGACATGATTCAGGATCAGTGTTGTGGTTGTTTGATTTGCTTATATAAGATAAACATGTTTTGTTTTTTGTCTTGTGCGTAATAAACGCCTTTGAACATTCGGCTTTCTCTTGTGTTGTGGAATTCGTGGGTGAACTCGCCTAGCGTTGGACAGGTTTGCCTCAGGGATGAAGCGATGTGCGTACGTGCAACACCGGGGATAATGTGGTTATTGGTGGACCTATTACTGGAATGTTGCGATAAGTGGAAAGATGTACGCTAGGTGTCAATTCCGGTCTGTCTCTCCCACCTTCCAATTCTATTTTTCCTATATCTGTCTTGGCCTGGACAACCTGACAGTATGTTAGCCCACGTGCAGTCTATGACTGTGCGGCACTTTGCCTGGGTCAGGCTTGTGCTTTCACACATACATACCCGCTACAATAGGTCGCTAGCATTCGCAGTTATATACTAGGCACAGACAATGGGCGGAAACCTAACAAAGGCAACCCAGCACTCCGTTCGGTGAGTGAAATCTGATCAGCTTCAATACCTCGTACTAATAAAACCGAATATAGACAGCGGCTCTATCAACCTCAACCTATATCAACGCAACGTGGAAAGTTTCTTTCGATTTCACAGAACGTGGCATCTCAAAAGTTTTTCATGCAGGTTAACTTGTATGTTTGTATCATCGTGTCATTATTGAGGAGTTTCTGATAGGGCTATCTCTCTCTAAATTTTTGGACGAAAGCGATTTTCACAAACCTGGAAACGTACAAACGCAAGCTCATCGATCTCCTGCAGTTTTCACCTTATCTGTATCCCGTAATAGTATAGTGATTGCAAAGCTGTGAATTTTCGCTTGTCTAAGCAACCTAGTTCGCTTATGTTACCATGTACATCCGGGTTTGAACAACCTTTTTTTCTGTCACGCTCATTGTTGTTATTGTTTTCTCGCTCGACAATCAGTTTTGTCTGTACGAGGTGTCATTTGGGCCAGTCGAGAGGGCAACCGTAGTTTGATGTATATCGGAATGAAAAATGAAGCTTCTAAAGTAACAATTTCTATTCTATTTTTCATTTTGGAAATGGTTTGTCCGGTTTTGTCGCGATGAACAACCGTTTCATTGATTACTTATTTAATGCTGGTAGGAGGAGTGTGTCCAACAACAGATGCGATACACCACAATTATCCCGTGATTTAAGAATAGGCGTTATATAGGCAACTGCAACAATTTCCAAGAAATCTCAATTCTTTGTTAAGGTTTCCCATGTGTAAGCAGGAGTCTCCTGATTTTAATGTGGCTCCAGCAAGTAACGATCAACCGTTGGCATGATCTTCTCCGTGTGAAGAACAGCGTATTCCATTATACACTGTTTTTTTATTAATTTAAGGAAGCCAATCGACTGCGTCAGTATGGAGGGTCTTTTCAAAATACCTGTTAAGACGGCTCATAATTGTTATCTTTCCATTGACCCTACGAGTTGGGAAGAGTTCACTGTTGACTGCTCGCTTTGGAGGCGCTGTGTATCATGTCATCTGCAAGCTGGAGAAGAGCAGTTACTACTCTCGTCTGATGCATGTAGGCCACGCCGTCAGCACGCAACTGCTGCCGATCATATATTCGAAACGCGGTCTGAGCATGAATCCTTCATGCGGTTGTGACATGCATCCTTTGGCGACATCAGTCGATGGAGGCTAACAACATTTCTGTTTCGATTGCAAGTTGCTTAACACGCTGACCAATTCAAAATGCGTGTTGGATAACGTCGCTACTAAATCGCTTATCTGTCGGCTAATTTATTGAATAAGTTTGCTGCCTTCGCTTCCACACTATTCAAACAAACAAAGATGGAACACGCTTTTGATTCATCACTATCAACTCATATAAAGATCATCCATGCACGAAATCAGCTTAATCGTTGATTCGGTGAAAATCCACACACCCATATAACAATGAATGCGGGGTAAGTGATAATTGCCTTTTGTATCCGGCTCCGGTCGTAACCTCTGTTGCGGTGTAGACGCACACCTAGAGGATATACGTATCCCCGTTTCCTGTTCACCTGTCGATTGTGTTACGATTCACAACGAAGGTCACCCTTTTTTAATTTTAGTTACTTTTTCCCTCGAATTCCACAACACGAGAGAATCACCATGGTTGAGACGTTTATTATGCATATAACCGAGGAATCTCAACATTTATTATTATTATCATATTTGCACAATCTGATACAGATATAGTGCCGTTCAACATAAACAATGAGATGTACAAAGCGAGAAGGGGGGTACAAAGCGTTGTCATCGGCATCGTTGAACGTAGGCATGATACTACCCGGTTGCCTACACCGAAGTAGGGAAGATTTCGTTTAGGGGGTCCCACCCCGATCCTTTACCCACAAGGCAGTGGAGCGAGAGAGGTTCGCACCTATCGGTGGCCGGTGACCGACGAAGCGGTTCATACGCCCTTTTCTGGGAATTTCCAGTTCGGAGCCCGATAACCCCGTTGATAGGTTGGTGACTTCAGTTTTTGCCTGTGCACCATACAATGTCCTTGGATAGGACAAGGGGCAGTGACTTTTGGAGCGGCGAGTCACATCCTCCGCGTCGTGATGTCATCATTGGATTTTTTGGCTTTTTATAGGGAGAACGCTTGCCAGACACACCCTCAGACACCACCGCCGAACCTTTCGCTGAGCTCGGAGAACCGAGCCCACCCAGCTGGCACCACGTGGAGGTATTTCGGCAAGCCAGCCGGAATCTCAACATGCTTATCGTTTGTAGACAAATCTTGTAACCAGGATGATTCTCTCAGCCTGTGTCTGTGTCAATTGTCAGTTCGATCTGATTTTGGTGTTAACCACTCACATCACGTTTTCGCCACTTTAGGATCGTTTGACAGACCTGCACAATTTGCATATCGTTCAATAGCTGTTGGCTTTCTCCAACAGCTGCACACAGGTAACACCGCGCCAAAATCGATTAGCCAGCGGTAGTGAGCTGCATGCGAAAACACGCTGGAATCTCACTGGCATTTCGATTTCTATTTTCATCTCCCACATCTGTGTATGCCTGGGAAACTTGACAGTATCTAAGCGCACGCGCAGCCTCTGAGGTACATACTAGAACGCAATTATGAGCGAATATTCAATCAACTTGAATGGCATAAATAATAGCTCACCAAATCCTTGTGAGAATCGTGTCGTCCGATTGAAATTCTGACCATAAGCATGCCTCACCACCGAGGATAGATTGTCCAGCTTTCAGGTTTTGTTCAATCTCTGAAATCGAATGTATTAATGTGACGGAAAATGCCTTTTTATTTTTATGCCAGATTCTTCGAAATATTCAAAAAGGTTGATCACGGTGGTCCACAATGAAAGCACTTGACTCAAGTTTCGCTCTTGTTTGAGCTCACCAGCAGTGTGTGTCCTCTGCCACCCGAGGCAGTGCTTCCATTGTGGATCGTCATGATTAATTTAGTAAATATTTTGAAGAACTCGGTACTCACGAGTAGTCATAAATGTTCAACGTGCAATGCATGTTTACGAATTTGAATTTTCAGCCAATGGTTAGCTGCATTGGGTGATTGAAAAGTGTTACCTAAAACTGTAAGCTGTTTTATTACTTGGCGTTGTTGAACGTCAGCCCTTTCATCACACCGAGATATGTTTTGTGTTGTTTGCACTCACAGCAAGGGACATTGAGATCAGGATTCCCATGCCTAGAAAGAGTGGGGAAATGGTACTGCAAAGGTCGAAAATTCAAGCTACTGTTTGATCAGGTTAAC
Source organism: Atriophallophorus winterbourni (assembly GCA_013407085.1). Lineage (NCBI taxonomy): Eukaryota > Metazoa > Platyhelminthes > Trematoda > Plagiorchiida > Microphallidae > Atriophallophorus > Atriophallophorus winterbourni. The sequence continues at coordinate 159,926 of JACCGJ010010187.1, forward strand.
ACGAGCAACTTGTTCAATCACATGTACCCCCCACACATGGCCGAGGTTAAGCCCATGTGCTTGAACGAAAAATCCTTATCTATATGCATCCTCATCACACACACACATTCGTGCAAGTACAAAATCGTAACTTCTTAACGGAACAGTGATTATTTAAATTGTGCCAGCTTATGTCACTGAAATCATTATGAGTAATGATACTAATAAATAATTCACACAAAGCTCATTGAAACTCATCTTTTGTCTCGAAGGCAATCTAAAATTTTGGAACGCGTGGTGTGTGAACGACTTGTTGAACATCTCGAGAACCATCAGCTAATAACTTTCACACAACACGGATTTAGGAAAACATATTCATGCCTGTCTAACTTGCTCACGACTCTTAATGACTGGACCAAGGGGGTTCCGTCCATACCTGTTACTTAGATATATCTAAAGCATTTGACAGAGTGAATCACACCTTACTGCTTCAGAAGCTGCAGAATGTTGGCGTCATCGGAAACTTACTAACATGGTTTACAAGTTACCTGTCTGGATGCAAAGTAAAAATCAGAATAGATGGTGAAGCTTCTCGAACAATTGGCGCCACGAGCGGAGTCCCTCATTGCTCTGTTCTCGGTCCGATACTGTTTCTCATATTTATAAACGATCTACCGAACTTACTAGCATGTAAGCTTGTTTTATTCGCAGACGATATAAAAATCTGGACGAAGGTCAACTCTATCGAGAACTGTCAACTTCTGCAAGGAGATTTGAATAAGATGCACCAGTGGTCAATCCAAATCAAACTGCCATTTAATTTCCGCAATTGCAAAATGTTGCAAGTCGGAAAACCCTTTACCTATACACTTGGCAGCCACCCGCTTAAATGGAGTACATCACAAAAAGATCTTGGAATCTGGGTGTCTCGCACTTTGAGGAACAGCCTACAGTGCAAAGCCGCCTACTAGCGTGCGTGCAGCTTGCTCGGTTTACTGAAACGCATTTTCAGACGTTTCCCACCACACTCACTTGCGAAAATACTAAACACTTACATACATCCTGTCGTTGACTACGCTGTACAAGCTTGGACGCAATGGATGGAAAAAGTCATCTCGCTCCTCGAACGAATTTATTACAAGGCAACCAAAATGGTTACCGGATTGAATAATTTACCCTTCGAGCAGCGACTGACCAGGCTTGGACTATGCACCCTCGAGCGCAGACGTATCCTACACCACCTCACTCTGACATATCGAATCATCTACGCGAAATCCCACACTCTGAAACACCTCTTCAAGTTTGGTTCCGTTGTCCCCACAGGCAGCCACCATTTGACCCTTCAAATCCCACACTCACGATTGAATTCTCGTCGTCACTTCTTCGCTGTTCGCTTATGCTTGATGTGGAATAGCTTGCCGATAGATATTGTTACCTCAGCGAACGAGCACATCTTTAAACAAAGGTTACGAAACCTTATGTTGAGAACTAGTGCATTGGCCCCTACCTATTGATGTATATATTTTTTAACGCTCGGAACTACCGTCCATCCAAAGATTCTTTTTCCTCAGTCTGTGTCGCCATTGGGGATTATTTTGCTCTACCTATGAAGAACATGGATATGATCATACAAGTAGCGATTTTTTTAATTTTTTATACGCATATCCTATGGTACTGTACAGCAATTTGCTTTTTTAGCCATAAATCTTGAATCTTGTGCAGAAACTGGTTGTCGTATACTTGCGTTTGAGACTTGTTCACCGAAACAGCCCATCTATCCATTGGAAAATAAGCGTCAATAATCCGCGGCTAAATGCAATTCATAGAATGCATCGGACAGCAACCAGCTTACACAGCCAGATATCACAAACTAACCGTAGGGTGTAAGTAACGCACATGCAAGAAAACAGAATCGATTTCCAATTAGTTGTAATCGTAAAAGTACAGGCTGGGTTTAACCTCTGAATGGCGTCTTTCCTGCTACCCGAGGAGCACTGTTAACTACCGAGCGTATATCGAAAGGCCACCAGATTGTTGATTAACATATTCGGAAGATCATCGCTTGTAACGTTGCCCGAGATAACGAACCTCAATCTTCGTCTAACGATGGGGTATGGATTACGGATGGGTCCGAGCCATTTGTTCGACGAAATTTCTCATAGTTTGACAAAATTAGTGACCGGTCGTCGCAAAGCTCCATACACGGAAAGATTGTGATCTCAATGTGACTTTGCCTAAATAATGATATGGCGTGATATTATGCCTTCCTATTGAATTGTTTCAATAGTGTGGTGAGAAGATGGCATGTGGACGTACCCTATCCCACTACATCTGAATTTCGAGTGCCAATTTTTCGCCACGCAAAATTCTCTACCTCAACATTTGGTTGACTCTCGGTGTATAGCTATATAGAAATCGAAATTAGACCTACATATTCAAACGAACATCATTCATGAGCCCTGTATTTGATATATTTGTAATATAGTATTATTTTCCCCATAATCCATAACGAAATTCGGTGGTGCTATACAGTAGTCATTTTTGGACGATATATCCTTTAATCCTTGGCGATTTTAGTTTAAGCGACACCGCCCATCCGAACGCATTGCATCGTTTTTAGGTAGTATTATCGCTAGCCTAATTATGGAAAGTGGAGCAGCGTAATGAAATCACAAATAGTTTTCCAACATTTCCACCGGCAACTAAATATATTAATTCATGATTAACACTTCTACAGTTTCAACTATGACGTTTTTGATTTCTACATTGCAAAACCACCATTGCGTACTTGTATGTAAATAAATTTGATCTCTGATTAGCAATCTGCAAAATACAAAGTTGATGTATCATATTCTAGCGTATTCTATCCTCGTTTATCAAAACGTACGTAAATATTCTTATCCATGTAGCACATATATGTTCAGACAACGAAATAAGTCTGACAGTGTGCATAAAAACCAATCTTCTGAGACAATTCACAATCAAGGTCGTTTTCAATAATTTAGTACATGGGACCAATATATTGATGTGCTCAGATACTCAACAGTTGCAAACCACAACCAATTAAGGTTCTGTGAGTTTTGAAACAGTGGTAAAGTGATACATTAGATTTTTAGCGATTTGACAAAAATAGCTAAATTTCACACCAGTCTACTAAGAGTTTTAGCATTTCGTGAATTCAAAGTGTGTGTCACAGGGAACGTACCATTTAGTTCTGCGCATGTATAGTACGGCGCCCATGCTCGGTTGTTAGTTAACAGGTCAAGATACCAACATTTCGAGTAGATTATGTCAGACTTGCCGGTTTTCATTGGATTTTGCCAGACCTGATTTATCAAGAACCCCGGATGCTGTTGAATATGAAGGAAAATTGGAGAAGTGAAACGCTTGATTGATGAAAATAAATGGAATTTGCGCTTGTAATGAAACCCCGAAAATCAGCTAGCATTACTGGAGACACTGGATGACTGGACGCAGGCAGTGGATAATGGTGGTTACGTGCATACGTGTTACATGGACATATCAAAGGCGTTTGATCGCGTGGACCATTCTATACTGCTGCGCAAGTTGCACGATGTTGGTATTAATGGATGCCTTCTTGTCTGGCTGAGAAGTTACCTTCTTGATCGCAAAGCAACTGTACGTATCGATGGTGTGATGTCTGGGGAAATCGAGGCCACTAGCGGTGTCCCACAAGGTTCGGTACTTGGTCCGGTTCTCTTTTTGGTCTACATCAACGACCTTCCGAAACTTGTCACAGCCAAAATGGTTCTCTTTGCGGATGATGTTAAAATTTGGATGCGAATCAAGTCAAGCGTGGACTGTTTGCGCTTAAAAAGCGATTTGGATCTATTGAACAGCTGGTCGGAGATAAATAAACTTCCATTCAACTTCCGAAAGTGTAAAATGTTGCAAATAGGCAAAGATTTTCCATTCTCATACAACCTTGGACCAAATCAACTGGAATGGACAACCAAAGAAAAAGACCTCGGCATATGGATTAGTGGAAGTCTGAAGTTTATCATGCAATGCGAAGCAGTGTACAATCGAGCTAGCCGCATGCTAGGTATGCTTCGGCGGATTTTCGGACATTTTTTCCGGGAATCATTCTCCATGCTCATAAATACGTATATTAACCCGGTGATGGATTACTCAGTGCAAGCTTGGGCACCGTGGCTACAAAAGGACATCAACCTGCTCGAGAGGATCTATCACAGAGCAACTAAAATGGTTGGCTGCCTCCGCAACCTACCATATGAGAATCGACTTGAGCAGCTTAATTTGGATACACTGCTTCGCAGAAGGGTTCGATTCGATCTAATACTAACCTACAAAATAATAAACTCCAAGGCGCACCCTCTGAGAAATCTATTTCGCCTCCAGTCAAGCCATGCCACACGTACTCACCCATTTGCATTTGATATTCCACATTCCCACCGGAACTGCCGTCGGTTCTTTTATTCGGTGCGCGTTTGTTTCCTATGGAACTCCCTACCGTCACATGTTGTCCAATCATCTAGTGAAAGGATTTTCAGGAACAAACTGGATATATTTATGCGTAGTAATTCCACCCTACATCCCGTATATATAACATGATTTTTTTCCAAACGAATATTTTTTTACCCATCATACCGACACAATACATGGCATTTTTTTGCAACTACAAAACTGTCGATCTTCCTGAAGAATCAATCTTTTTTGGTATATATATTTATTGTCCTTATACGAATATCCTGTGGTGTTGTACAGCTACGAGCTTTTTTATACCATAAATTCTTGAATCTTGAATCTTCTTGAATTATCCCGAATCTAATCCACACAACACTACTAATTTTATGTTCGATTACATCCCTATGTATAATCATGTTTTCGATTATACACGACAACGAAATTTGCAACAGACATCTGTTCTAGACCTAATCTTACCCTATGAAGCAACGACCGTTAAAGATGTTCAGTATCACTCTCCGCTAGGTCGAAGTGACCACCTCTTTCTGCTATTTGAATACGAGTGCAACGCCATTAGAATTGTCAAGCAAACAAAGCGGAATAGAAAAGTGGATTACATTGGTTTAATTGAAGCAATGGTAGCTTTCGATGAACATAATATAAATTTCAGTGATCCGGACTCGCATTACACAAACCTGACAGATTACATCATCAACATGATACATTTCCATTCTAAATATGTCCCGAAAAAAATAGCAAAGAACCACACTTCAGAATTCGCAGTCTGACTAGAAAATGGTTGATAACGCGAAATTTGGCATGGGCTATTCACCAGCTTCAGCTGGCAGTACGAATGCAGCGAATTCCCAAATTGGTTCATCGAACTGTTAACAACACTACGAAGCTGAAACCCGATGTTTTTTCGATCATGACAGATAACGGACTAACTGATTCTGTGCTGGAAACCGCTAACGCTCCCGTCAGTTTTTATTCACGAGTTTTCACGAGTTGCAGCACTGATTGGGCCGGAGACTATATGCGATATATGCATCAATTCTAAAATAGTGCAGCACCACCTACGCGGGTTGAATATCAACAAGTTCCCGGTAGCTGACGGAATCACAGTTGCAATTCTAAAGTTATGCGGCAGTCAATTGTGCGAACTATTTTGTGATTTATTTAATCATTCGTTGAGGAAGGGTGTTGTACTAACTGACTGGAGGAGAGGAATCATAATACCCATGTACAAAGGTGGAACTCGTTCTGACCCAGCAAATTACCGCCCTGTTAAACTCCTTCTAGTGATCTCCAAAGTTATTGAGTGAATTGTGTGCGAACGAATTGTGAGTCATCTTGAAGCCCAAAACTTGATGTCCAGAGAGCAACATGGATTTCGGAAGTCTCGTTCTTGCTTTACTAACCTACTGGAGACAATGGATGACTGGACGCAGGCAGTGAATAATGGTGGTTGCGTGCATACGTGTTACTTGGACATATCAAAGGGGTTTGATCGCGTGGACCATTCTATACTCCTGAGCAAGCTTGACGATGTTGGTATTAATGGGTGTCTTCTTACCAGGTTGAGAAGTTACCTTCTTGATTGCAAAGCAACTCTACGTATCGATGGTGTGATGTCTGGGGAAATCAAAGCCACTAGCGGTGTCCCACAAAATACTTGGTCCGGTTCTCTTTTTGGTCTACATCAACGACCTTCCGAAACTTGTCACAGCCGAAATGGTTCTCTTTGCGGACAATACTAAACTTTGTATGCGAATCATATCAAACGTGGACTGTTTGCGCTTACAAAGCGCTTTCGATATATTGAACAACTGGTCAGAGTGAAACAAACTTCTACTCAACTTTCGAAAGAGTAAAATGTTGCAAATACGTAAAGATTTCCCATTCTCATACAACCTCGGATCGAAACAACTTGAATGGACAACAAAAGAAAAGGATCTTGGCGTATGGATTAGTGGAAGTCTTAAGAATAGCATGCAATGCGAAGCAGTGTACAACTGAGCTAGCCGCATGCTACGTATATCTCGGAGACCTGGATACAGACACCAAGCAGAGGGGTAAGACGTCGGGACAGCTGGAGAGACTCGCCCAGAATCGTGATGCCTGGAGAGAGCTGGTTGGCAGTTTATGTCCCAGACGGGGGCAAAGGCGTTTGTAATTAAGTATATTTAATGGCACTTTACAGAGTAGATGGCACGGTATAAACGAGCGGGCGCTGGTATGTTCTCTCATCCATTGCAACAATTATTCCGTCTATGATTTATGGTCAAGCAGCACCATATTAAAAACGCTGATTCAAAAAAGATGTTTTGCACAGATTTAACAGATAACACACCAAAGCATTTTTAGTCAGTCGAATTCCACAAAAGTAATACAAATGGTGACTTTAAGACAAAGCAATCTGCTAGAAATCTCTAGTAACCGATATATAATCTATGCTATAAGCTGAAGTAATAGATTTGGTAATGGGCTGGAAACAGAGGTTTAAATTTGGACTCAGCCTCTTTATCGATTAAGGCCCACTTTCAATTTGCATGAGAAATCCCGGGAGTGCAGGTTTACCAGATGTGGACGCATTCAACTTTGATAATATTGTTGCGCATTTAAAATAAAATATGCCATACTAAATCATACATTGCTAAAATATCTAGCTGAAATCAAATTTATGTTTCTTTTCGGTGCCCCTGAAACACCCTGCAACCGTTTCTTGCTGTGTGATCTCTAGTAGGGACGCCTTCTGTGTGCCTTGAAACGATGAACGAATGGGAGCTTTTGCTTATTAGGTCGACGCCTATCTTCAGTTTCTTCGTAGTGATTTACCTAGAGATTACCTCTTTCCAACCTGGGTACGATGGGTATATTGGTAAACCATATCTCCTCAAATGTGTAGCCGGATCGGGATTGTAAGTCGGGCGTCATATCCACTGTAACGCCTCGACAATGTTATAATTCTATCAGCGTAGTTGAATATATTTGAGACCGATCGGGAATCCATACTCATGAAAAGAATGTTTGCGATGAATCGGTTAGAGTAGATGTTTCGCTTAGAGTAGATCTGCTCTAACGGATTCATCGCAAACGTACGTAATGTTGTGTTATCGTTGAGGTAACTTGTTACTCGAAACACTTCAGATCACTTGCTCCAGGTCCTACTGTCCTAAGGAAAACTAAATCGTTCATAGGGTGTGAGATTACCGGGAAAACGTTTTACCTCCTACCTGCCAACCTCACGCATTCACTCGCTTAAGTGTGGTTGGCTGTGTTAATCTGAATAATCGGTGAGTTTTGTACTCAAGCATCTATTAATATGTACTGTTTTTCACCGGAATATCCCGAATAATCAATGTACACGCGCCTTATTTCAAGTTATTCCATCAACTTATGTGTGTGAAGCGTTATGCCAAACCTTGGCAATTTGTGCACTCATTGTTCGAAGAACCATGATGACGCAAATGTGTCCAACTATTTTTTAGAAATTTATGATGTGATATCCCACCCATGGTGAGATAGCAACTTTTGAAAGTCAACGCCTATCCACTCTGAACCAAAACGTTTTTCGAGTAGTAGATAAAACGGTAACATGAAGTAATCTATAAACTTTACATCTTTCACCGCGTTAATCACGTCTTCCCAAACGACGAGTTTCTTTTGCTGACCATCAAATTTCTTGCCAAGTTTTTCCACCATGTCAAATATTCTGAATAGGAAAAAATACAACAAGGACGATTTAATTCAATTTTTGTAATAAATTGAAAACAGCACTCAACGAACGCACACTACTCTAACGTTGCTAGCATGGGCAGTTGATTAACAAGTTTAGAAAAAGAAAATAGAATTCTTTATGTACACGAACTTTCAGCAATCAAATTCATTTCGCTGCACAAAATTAGGGATAAATGGCAAAAAAGACTTTACGCCTGGTTTCGATTCATCGGCCTTGTCTTTACAACTAAAACACCCTATGATTAGTCAACGAGATATCAAGCTAGGTAAAGAATAAAATAATTTCTGAAATTTTCTATTATTGTACAAGAGGTGTGATATCTCGACTCATATTACTATTCATTTCAGATCAGTTTAGGGAGGGACATAGATAAACAGGTTTCCACGACATACAGAACGAAAACACGAACGTGTGAAAACAAACATGCAAATTTTCGCCTGTCAAATACTTACTTCATAGCACAATCTTATGTATTGTGTAATCATTTCGTATGCATCTCGCTAAGTTCCAGGGTGCAAGTTTTAGGAATGATTCTCATTTTAGCAACCGCAAAAGAAGCGGTCCACTTTTTCCAGTCTAGGTTACCGAGGCTTTACCGTCGATGATTTCCGGTGACCTGAAGCTTCTCTCCGTTCGTTGAAACGGTACACTGGTGCAACAGCGTGTCGGTGAATAATGTAAAACAAACGCGAACAACCTAATAGATATAGCCTTCCGACAAATCGATCTTTGTTTTCTTATTTAACATTTGTCGGCCAATCACAATGTAATAAGTTATCGCAGATGGTTTTTTGGTCATACATGTCGCCCGGTTGATAAGTTGATCAGAACTGCCACGTTTCATGGAATACACTTTGAAATTTAGTGTGACTTCACATTCAAAACGATTAATCTTCTCCACGACTGATAGGGATTGCCAACAGGGACTCAAGGTCGTATCTTCAGAAGACTAGTAAGGCACTTTGACCTTCAGACTTCACTCGCATTTGCCAGGCATGATTTAATTTGCTTTGCTCATATTCTGGTCGTTCGATTATTCTTCTATCATGAAATACAGCGGACATGAGTTACTCTAAACGTCACCCTATTGCTATTCTTACAGAAACCAATAAATTTTCTGTGGATAATTCAGGGCACACAATTCGCCCTTACACACTTTTATTACACGGGTTTTAAACAATGGAATATTTTGCCATCCAATATATCCAAATGCTTAGCATAATCTCAATTCAACAAAGACCATGACAGACTCACCTCCTCCAAAAATATTCTAGTAATTCGTTGCCATTGAGTCCAAGTTTGTTGCGCATCGTGATCATACTGGGGTCGGTATGCCTGTAGAAAAAATAAGAGCTTGAACAAAAAACTGCAATGAGATGCTTTTCCATCCCATGTACACAGACCCCACAACCGTGATGTTTGCACTCATCAGGTTGGGACATTAGGATCAGGATCCGTATGCGCTTGAACCAGTGCAAGAATGGAAAACAAGTTGCGCTGGTATGATAATTTCGGGTAAGTTTGGTACGACCAACCTGTTCAATCACACGTCCACAAACATATGTAGATAGGGCTCAAACCCATGGTCATGAACAAAAATGCTCATTTGCATGCATTTCCATCGCACACATACTCAACGACTGGTTTTGTTCTGATTGCACTCATCAGGTAGGGACACTAGAATCAGAATCTGCATGCCTTGAAATAGTAGATAAATGGTAAACAAAGTAAAAACATCAACATCTTGTTGTTCTGTTATTGGAACTGGTCACTTATGACCAATCTCAATTAAAGAGTCGGTCAGTCTCTCCAATTAGATGTGGCAATTTCAATTTGATTGTGCTCACTGGATATTTGAAAACAACCGATATAAAACACTTATTTACAGTGATGATACATTCTGTTTACTCGAGTAATGTTCGTCCACGCAATGAGATTCCCTAGCAGACTATTTCCATGAATCTTCATTCGGTGTTGTAAACCAAAACACAAAAGCTGCTATTTATACGATATATGAAAAGTATAAACTTCCCAAGGAGCGCTTGTATGCCACTGTTGTATAAGGCTGGTACGACCAACCTGTTCAATCACATGTGTCCAAACACATGTTTAATGGGGTTAAACACATAACCATGAAACAAAATATTCATTTGCATGCTTTTCCGTCACACACACCCCACGACCGGCTTCGTGCTGTTTGCACTCATCAGGTAGGGACAGTAAGATCAGGATCCGCATGCGCTTGAAGCACTCCTAGCTTGTGACGGAAAAGCATGCAAATGAATATTTTGTTTCATGGTTATAGGTTTAACCCCATTGAACATGTGTTTGGACACATGATTGAACAGGTTAGTCGTAATAGCCTTATACAACAGTGGCATACAAGCGCTCCTTGTTTACCATTCCTACACTGTTTCAAGCGCATGCGGATCCTGATCTTACTGTCCCTACCTGATGACTGCAAACAGCGCCAAACCGGTCGTGGGGTGTGTGACGGAAAAGCATGCAAATGAATATTTTATAAACTTCCCAATTCGTAGCTTCTTATGATGTTGACGTTGTGTTTGAGTCAGTCGCTAGATTCTTAGAACGCTGTTTCTGGTCAACATCGGGAGTTATCATTGGCTCATTAAACTGCACCATGCCAACATTTTTACAATCCTCCTGGGTATATCAGTTAATCATAATCACTTACCAAATGCTTGTATCAACTTCGTCACCACCCAAGTGAACATATTCATCCGGAAATAATGTGAAGAGCTCCTCAAGCAAATTATTGATTACTTCATAGGTGTGGTTGTTCAAGACGTTCAGTGCTCCAAATTGGACCTCGCCACCATTAGACGATTGTGATAAGAGTTCAGGCATCCCATGTCCCCAGCTTCGCGTGTGTCCTAAAATCATCGAAATCAATCATGGATCAGCGGTCAAATAATACTTAGCAATGAATAAAACACACAAATTTACCTGGAACATCTAATTCAGGAATCACGCGGATTCCCCTGAGTCTAGCAAACTCAACTATTTCTCGTATGTCGTTGGTCGTGTAGACTTGATGAGGATTGTAGGCTCCCTGTAGGTGAAAAACAGCAGGACCTGTTATTCATTGATCTGAACACTATGATCTATTGAACGATATTTTTGAACGCGATAAACAAACTAAGAGTTGGTTAATTTACATAGACCAGTAAGATTATAATTGTTGATTCTGCAGTACAAAACGTTTACATGTCACGTAAGCGGTCCTTCTCGGCACGATGTCACCTTACGGTCTGAATGCCAGGTCTCTCATGGTTTGGACATATTTCGCTCAATTTCGACCAAGAATGAACATTGCAAATGCATGATGAACTCGTAACCCAAGCAATTTGGCATGATAATGCCGTCCATCACGTATTTATACTGTGTTATCAATAAATGCTGAAAATTTTTAATTCTTTGCTCGGGAGGAAATTCAGTTTTTTTACCACAAACACTCAGATTGGTGAAATTATAAGGATCGTAGTAGTCTAGTGTTTTGAGGTATACGCATTCCGGTTGGAGTCGAACAAACCCGTTAATCGTGCATTGCTTAAAACATTGGCCTAAACTTGGCGCCTCCAAGAATCCCAGATGGAAAACATCATGAGACTGACGGATATCATATCCACGTGCTAATAGAAGTAGAGATGAGCAGTGGCCTTAGGAGAAATCAGAAATATCATTCAGTTTGAACAATAGGGTCTCTACTACGTCAAAGTAACTTATTGAGAAATGCAAGGGGAGCTTGGATAAAATACTCAATTGTAAAGTTTCCTTCATTTTCTAATATAATATATTCACCGCATGATTTGAATAGCTAGTCGAAAAATAGCCAAGATTGATTCACTAGCCACTAAATGGACGCTAGATAAAGATCGCTTCAACAGTTTTGAGACAAAAAATGGACATTTTAACGAAAATCTCCGCAATATCATTCATTCCAAGTTAGAATTGAGTGCCAAATTATTAAAATATTTGAGAAATGTAAGGTACGGTTTTTTGACTACTAGATGACTACGAAGATGAGATCAAGTGTATGTAAAGTGATATTAGATTACAAGTTATATTAATCCGGTAAAATCTGTTGAAATCTCGGTCTATTGTATGATCTAATTCATGCAAATAACCTGAGGCGTGAGAAAAACGTCCTTTAGAATGATATCTATCTTCCACCTTTAAATGTATTTCCATCACACACTCACTCCACGACCGGTTTCGTGCTGTTTGCCCTCATCGTGTACGGATAATACGATTAAGATACGAGCGAGTTGTAACAGCGGAGTAAGGGTTAACAAGTTAATAGCTTCTAATATATTGTTGGATAAAGCAGAGCTTAGTTCCAAAGGTTGTCACAGCCGGGGGTGGTAGTAGGAATGAGCCACCTACTATCTATAAAATGCTCCCACGTGGCGTGCGTCTCAAATAGCCTCTGACAACCAAGTCCAACTCCTGGCCTGCACGAGTGGCTTTCACAAGCCCGGCGGAACTGCTCTTACTGACAGGAGAAGGGGCGAAGGCGGGTGACTGGCGCCTTAAAACCAGTTTGCTCCGGGCAGATGGAGCTCGTCAGCTACTGGCAATCCATCTAGGGGAAGGAAAACCCTGACTCCGAACCCCCACTGCCTTGTGGGTCACCCGATTGCGGGAAAGGCTTCGGGAGAAAACCCCGAGGAAAATCCGGAGAGAAGCCCCGTAGGTAGATAACTAGCGCACAGCGCGTTTATCTGCCAACTCCCTGCTGCCTTGTAGGTTGCACTTGGCTGTGCAAAGGCTAGAGAGGTGTACTCGAACAAACACCAAGTGGTGCTGGGGACATCACTTGTACACTATCCCCAAGAAACTTCATGATGATGTCTCAATCCGAGACATCAATGAAGCCGGCTAATCCACCCGTGGAGCCAGCCGCACAAAAGTAAAAGTAAAGTAAAGTATAAAGCAGAGCTTGATTTCGTTTTTTTAATTAGATGACGTGTTCACACATGTGTATAAAACCTTCATGAATATCGTGGATTAAAATGGCAGATTATGACAAAATGATCGACAGCCTAGTGTTGTTTTCATTGAAGAAATATTGAGGCAAAACCTTAATCCTGTCCTTACCGTCACATCGTTCAACCGTTGCATAGTGTACTCGAACATCGGATATCAGATTTTTCATGATCAAAAAACAATCAGCTTGATGTAAACGACAAGTGGACAAAAAGTCAACAAACGTAGACGTACAAAGATGTTCGAGATTGGAATACGCTCACATTCTTGTAATATGGCATCAAATTCATTGTTTGAAGATGGATTGTGTTTTGGCTATCCATCTTCTAACGTAGCAACGGGTTTCAGGGTTGCATTCACTATTCCATGTCAAGGCGCTCATGTGTATGAAAAATCTGAGTTAAGGTTCTGGAGTGAAATTCCTGAGTTTCTGCTCAATCGCATCGGCACATACGTATTTGGATTGGTTTGAACCTATTAAATGAAAAAATTCCTATTTTATTCCTGCTTTTGCACTCATCAAGTAGCTACAGTACGATCAGGATCCGCATGAGCTTGAAACAATGTAGAAACTCTAAAATTTGAGACCACCCCCTTGCACAACACATGTGCATACTGCTGGAACGGTTTGAACAAGTTGCTTGGACAAAAAGATTATATATGCATGCGTTTCCTTCACATACACTCTTCGGTAGCAGTAGTACAGGCAATATTCTCAAACGAAGCTTATAGGTGTGATGCAGAGATTGTAGGTCATAGCTGCAGAGATTTCCCAAAACGCAGATTTTTACACTTTCCATGATAAAATGGAGAACCCTTTGCTCATAATTTGACGTGATGCGGAATTCGTGTACCATATAAATACTAATCGGCATTACAACGATACTTTTGAATATCCCAACGCAATTTATATCAGGTTTCGTTCAGACTGGTTCAATAGGAAGCGATAATACAGTATGTTTTCAAATTTTGATGGGTGATAACCCATGTGCTTTGAGGTAGTTTATGCTCACGCTCCTTAATCTTTTAATCATATTTGACAAATCAAAAATGAATAGCTAAATGAATAATCACAGAAGGTTAGCATTTGACAATCCTCGTCCGAGTGAATCTGAAATATATCCACATATTTTCACCCGCGATCGGTCAAGGTTGCAATGCGTCAGATGATAAAATTTCAAGGCTGGGCTTAAGTTCTATCTCAGTCGATAGATACGTACCGCTGATCAGCTCGAAACTCCAATCCACTGGTTCCATTGTGAGCTGTCGTAACCAACTTTGAGTTTATTCCAAAGGATCAGTTACTCGTAAGTAATCATATAAGTAAAAAAACATTTCGTGATTGTCGCGCAAACTGCGTTGGAATCATTCACCAACACATGCACAGATTAATCTGATAGAGGTCACATTGATTTGAAGCAATAAAGTTTGCTCATTAAAAAGCGATTTGCTTTGGATAACTATAAATTTGTTTAGGCAATGACGGAATTGAATAAAATTTAGACTTACTTTTCGAGAAAGACTCGGGTACATTAGGCTTTCGAAGGGGAAGGAATTGTCATCCGTCAAGTGCCAATGAAAAACATTCAGCTTGTTGTACGACATTGCTTCCTAATCGAAAATTGTGAACATGAACTTACTTATAAGAAAGTTACTAATGTGTATTAGATAATGTTGTCTCAAATGTAGGAATCGATATTTAACCTTAATTGCCGGCTGAGCAAGTTTGACACGCAAGTTGAAATTCGCAACACCTTCTAGATCATTCTGAATATTTTGGTCGTGCGTAAAATATTGGGAAGTGCCAAGAACCGAATCGTCACAAGCAAACAAGGCTCACTAAGCCTAATCTTATTGTCTTCACCTGAGGATGCCAAACAGCTAGTTAGCGGTTATGGAGTATAAGTGCGGTGGATGTGAGTTCCACAATACAAAGCTGAAATGTTATTTTTGTCAACCGCATTGGAGTCTAGGCAAGTACAAGCAAAAATGAAGTCGATATATTTTCCTGACTGTTTTAATTTTGGTTAGAGCAATATAGTCCAACAGTACAGGAATAATATACTGAAAACATATCACATCAACATATTTCACTACACTCCTAATCGAGCAAACTACTGAAACGTGAAATTTTTGGAAAAAGGCTTCTGCAACCGGCACATCAGAGTTCATATAAAACTCGATGTCACTAGCGGTGTTCTGTAAGGATCGATGCTTTGATACCATATCATATAACGGGAGAAAAATATGGTATGCTGATTACAAAAAACATGTAAACGATTCAACAGCATCCATGACTTTATTTTGCTGCAGAAGGACTTTCAAGACTGTCCGTCGAAAAAAATTGTTTTGGTGTGAGTGTGAAGGAATTGCATGCAAAGGAGGATCTTAGACCCCGTGTTTGGGCACATAATATTAAACAGTTTGATCATGCTAAACGTATACAACAGTGGCTTATCAGCTCATATCTTTTTTACTATTTTTCCGCTGTTTGATTGCATGCGGATCCTGATCCTACGGTCCCTACCTGATGAGTGCACGAAACCTTGTTTAATAAAAGTAAAAATAATACAAATCGTGCACAAAGATGTCTTCTTATACTCATACAAGTTTGGAAACCAGCCACCGGTTTAGACGATTAATGACCAAACATGTATGTTCACCTTTGTGGCGGTTTGAATATGTGTCATCAAAGTGACTGTGAATTCAATCACTTTTCCCGTCGCCAAGCTTGTTAAGACTCCTAGAAAGGGAACTGACAGATATTATCATCAGATAGCAATATCAGATATTCAATTTGACCGGTCAAACGAGCTGAGGGCTCAAATTTAACCCGTTGGCACGATATCGATTGACAAATTTGATCGATATTCTCCTAATCCAAACTAGGTTACCATGAAATGCAAAAACGTCTGAGCAACTCACCAGATTCATCAGAAGGATTTGCTTGCTGATGAAGTTCCTTGAAGTATCGATCATCAAGCCACGATGTGGATAACGCGGCCGATCGAACACATACGTCTCGTTGATGAAAACCTTGAATGATGCAATTGTATTAGTGTTCTGCTATGTTTCAACATCACATTTCGATTAAAATAATATTAATCTCGAGATTGTTGCAAATTATCGACCTTTCAATGTTCGCGCTCGTTTTAATATCGATTGACCCGAGACGCTACTGTGAGCAGCCAACATGTGTGCACTCTTGGTCTACAGTTAAAAACACTTGCGCTGAGACGGATCCGTTGTGAAAGGTGAGGCCGGCGCGAGCGCGAAAGAGAGAGAGAGAGTTCACACCAAAATCTTCATCGATTGATTTATTCACAGAAATACAGTCGAATATAGCAATAATGCACCGTGCTAAGTCACGCTTCATCGTGCGAGCGACGTCCGGCTAGAAACATCTATTCAGACAACCAAATGCCGCTGAATGCTTCGAAATACAGCCTATTGTCGCTCAACAGCAAGTTGAGCAAAGAATATTACCTAGGTCGTACTGTTAATAAACCCGTCTCCTCCGAAAAAGATTTAGAAGTGATTAGACTGAGACTTAGGAAACTCAATGAAATGTCGAGTCGCTGCCAGAAAAGCTGAAAGGAACTTGGGTCTCATTAGAAGAGTCCTAGGTTCGTTTGACCCCAACATTGTCTGCAAATTGATTTCAACATACATCCGTCCTCATATCGAAAATGCTACACCAGCATGGGATCCTTGGTTGAAAAAAGATACTCAGCTATTGGAAACTCCACAGCGCAGAGCGAAAACACATACTTGAGACCAGTAATGGAGTACGCTGCGTATTCATGGTCCGCGTTGCTGAAGAAGCATCTAGAACTAATGCAGCGAATACATCATCGCTCAACAGAACTAGTACTCGGTATCCGAAACAAGGATAGATAAACTAAATCTGTTTAAGTTTTCCTGTCGATGAATCAGAGGAGACCTAATTCTACTTTACTAAATATTCCATACCCAAACCATCCCTTACATGATTTATTCACGCGAAGTGATAGGAGGAATTATCGAACCCATGAATATATGCTGGTGGTACCCCATTCCCGCCTGAAGGTATTTTATTCTGTCTGTGTCTATTTTACTTGGACCAGTTTACCTCCTACCGTTGCTCACTCTACTAGCTTGCATGACTGTTAAACGAAATTAGGCGATTTTTTATTGAATTATTCGTATCCCGAACACATATATACTGCTTAATCTAATTCCTTGTTGTATACACTTACATTTAAACGTTTACTATCCTATGGTTATTGTTAATCTTGTTGCCTTTTAGACCATTAAAAACCTTGAAATAACTTGAATTGCCGTCTCCGCGATTTGTTTTTAATAATTAGGATTGAGTGAGCATTAGAGATTGTACACTATCGTGTTTTTAAACTTGACATTAGAATTTTCACCCTATTCGAATAAGCGCCCTGTAAACGGAATAACTGGTCAGTCCGAATTAGGTTAAACAATCTCTCTTGCAGCGCACCCAGTAATAGGTAGAACTTGGTGGAGCAATGTCAGTTGCCCGCTGGTAGCGTGATCTAAGATCAGCAGCCGATTGTAGTTTGTGCTTTTCGCCAGATTGCAGATCTTACCTGCATTTTACCCAGGGCCTCCAAAGTAAGCGGTCAAGAGCAAGTTTCTCCCAACTCATATAGTCAACGTCATGGGTTTTCATATCTCTTTGCAAACGTGTTTGTACCGAAATTGCGGTCTGCCCAACGGTAGATTTCCTGATTCTAGCCCACCATAGAGTAGATCATTTGCAATACGATGATTTTCTATTCTGTACACATGATATGTAACTAAATATCAATGACCTAATTAATGTGTTGCTCACATCCCCTGCAAATTATATTGGTCATCTTAAAGCGCCTTGATGCTAGACCAAGAATCACTATGTGTTTCTGTGTTTGAACACCGTGGTTCGTTGTACGAACCCTATGTAACAGTGGCATTCAAGTTTAACTTTGTTTTCCACTTATCCACTGTTTCACGGCTCACTGAACCTAATCTTACTGTCTCCACCTGATGACGGCAAACAACCAGAAACTGGTATTGGTGTGCAAATGCGGAAGATGTGAGCAACACAGTTCTTTGGTCGTCCATAGGCGCCGTGATTGTATGATCCGGAATCACTTTGTGATTCTGTGTTTGAACATCGTGGTTCGTTGTACGAACCCTATGTAACAGTGACATTCGAGTATAACTTTGTTTAATATTCATGTATATGCAATAAGTAATAATTACAGTACGCCGGATGGTATATTCGTTTTCCATCGGATTCTGTTTTAGGTAGCTCTCTTACATTCAAAATTTATAACGAGTTGCACAAAATCGAGTGGTTTTGGTAATTCGATATTGCCCCGAGATGCTGAGAAGGAGCTCTTCTGATTCGCACCTTTCGTTAATAAACAACTAATGATATTTTAAAAAAGCTCATATGCATCCATCTCCATCACAAACACACACACCACGACAGGTTTTGTGCTGTTTGCACTCATCAGGTAGGGACAGTAAGATCAGGATCCACATGCGCTTGAAACAGTGGAAGAATGGTAAAGAAGTTGCGTTTTTATGCTACTGTTGGGTAAGGTTCGTACGACCAACCTGTTGAATAACATGAATTCACACTCATGTAGACTGGGTTTGAACCCATGACCATGAATAAAAAAGTTCATTTGCATGCATCGCCATCACACACACACACACACACACCACGACCGGTTTCGTGCTGTTTGCACTCATTAAGTAGGGTCAGTATGATCAGGATCCGCATGCGCTTGGTAATGATATTTTACTTGTATCCGTGTTAATTAACATATTGTAAGTTTATGGATAACGTGAAAGAAATTCTTTTCAACCTTGGATTTTGAACCATAAATGCAAAGAGTTTGGGTTATGCAAATACATCTGGCACGTAATTTAATTTTTAGGAATTGGTGTTTTTGTGATTTTACACAGGGGTTGTTGGAGTAATAAGTGTAATTTACCGCTCATCCATTTCGGTAGATTTGAAAATGGATGTTTCCATAGGAAGCTTTCGAAAATTAATAGGAAGCGTCACATAGCATAGGGATCGTCATGGATTTTTCATTTCAATTTTCAATGAATAAACGACGAGCCATGCGCAATGTGAATGTCATTGTCCACTCTCAGAAAGCTATACGATTTTACTCCAAATATCTCGTAACCCTTTGGTTTTGATGAGCTTATTGTTTTTGCTACGAATAATTTCTGAGTTCATATAGCTGAACCAATCGACCTCAAATATTTTACCAGGTGACTGATACGTTCAATCCTCATGCAGCGAAATATGCGTATTATTATGCTCCGTTAAAGTAGAATAATTATCTTATGTAGGTATGTTTGAATGTTATCAACATGTCAATATAATTTAACGAAAGATAAACCTAACTCGTGTTCTTTTTCGTCAATAATCGGTTAGGAATAAGCTACCATTCAATTTTCAAAAATGCAAGGTGCAGAAAAATTGGTAATTCAATCCAGTGAACATATCATTTTTGGACAGAGAATCTTGAGTTGGATCGAGTCGAAAACGGCGTACAGAACACCATATATTGTGAGGTCATTTGTAAGCGTGATTCTGGGCTATTTTAAGTATGCTACGACGGATTTTTCGGACCTTCTCTTTTGAAACTTTGCTCACAAGGATGAAAGTCTACACTTAATTCCATCCAAGGTACCTTCACAGCAAGCTCCAAAATGATTTAATAGAATTCACCTTTGTGCAACCAAACTCGTAAGTGGTTTCCACAAACTAAACAACGGGGAACCAATGCAACAGCTAAGCCTCTCCACCTCCTTTCAAAGAAGCCTTCGGGGTGATGTGATAATTACTGACAAAATATTACACACTCCAACTCGCCCATTGTTGTTGGCCTTCTTTGGTCGATGTCGACCATGGATGTACATCACAATCGCATGAATTTTGATGTTCTACAGGTTTTCAAATGACCAAACTGTCCGATTTGGGAGGAACAATCTCTCCCGCAGCGCTGACAACGATAGGTAGGCCGTCAGCATGCACGACGCTTTACACAATTCTTCCAGTGTGAGCGGTCAAGAGCAAGTTATTCCCAACTTGTAAACGTCTTTGTACCGCAAGTGCGGTTTGCTCAATGGTCGACTTCCTGATTGCAACCCACCATAGAGTAGATCTTTCGGAATACGACCATTTTACGTTATGTAGACGTGGCCAAGCCACCGCAGGCGGCGCTGCCTTAGTAGGGTGAACATGCTCTGTAGAGCAGCTTTTTGAAACACTTCAGCATTAGTCACTTTCTCCATCCACGATATGTTCAAGATACGACGGATGCTTCGTAGATGGAAAGCACTCAGCTTCCGTTCGTGGCTTGCGTGGTTGGTCCAGGTTTCACTGCGTACAGTAAAGCATTTAGACGAACGCGCTGTATACCATCATCTTTGTCTTGACAGTAAACTTGCGGTTACCCAACTCGCCCAATAATACATCTATTTACATACCGTGACTCACTCAATACGCGCAACCACTCAGCGACACTACAAATTCATCACTCCCGTATTAGCTGTTTTTGATATTTATTTTTTGAGTCTGTTTCCCTACCCGAAGCCATTGTTATCACTCTCAGCCTGCAAAATTCGGACACGTATGTGTTGCATAACGATTTGACTGGACCTGTGTTTCAGCTGATTCTTAGTAGTCACCGGTACTATCCGTTAGTAAGTGTTATTTCTTTTGAGTTTTTTCTTGCATCTTGACAAACGCACTACGCATTTTCTGTGACCATCATTTCTTCACTTCAAATTCAGTTTCACACGATGCAAACATGTGAAGTCACCTCCACTTTACAATAAATATTAAAATAGCTTCGGAGGAGACAAATCAAAGCATTTCACTTGAAAATTCCAGCCACACCTTATTGTTAGTAGTTCCTGTAAGGTCGATAATACATACTAATGCTGATCGGGATACAAAAAAGCGTTTGAGAAACTGATCTTTCTGATCCCTGTAAATAAATACTGAACAACAGGGGCTGAAAACTAATGTACTTTTATCTGTAATTACTCTCCCATGTGTGTATATTGTGACCACAGTGAATTCAGTGTATTTCGCTATTCACCAATCTATCACATCACACGTCTATGGAAGCTTCAACAGATCTACGTTTCAAAGTCCTACTTCTACTCGCTTGGGTGGCAGGCAAGCTATTGATATCAGGACAAATCTTAGAATAGAAAGATGCGTTCCTTTAGAATACATTGTTCATCACCGGTTCAGAAACAGATTGTGACGCACATCAATTACTTCACACAAAGAATTTCAGATGCGCAAGGATGACAAATATAATCGTGAAACATTTCATATATTTTGTTCGATATTTGGAGCGATTCTCTTTTTGGTGTACACTCATGACATTCCGAAATTTTGTAGAGCCAAGATGGTCATTTTGCGGATGATACTAAACTTTGAATGAGATCCAAGTCAAATGTTACTGTTTGCACTTACTGAGCGATTTCGATAAGTTGAGCAGCTTGTCAAAGCTCGCAGAATAGGCTTTCCTTCGACTTCATAAAGTCACAATGGTGTTGAGAGTTAGAAATTTCCAATTCTCTTATAAACTTGGGTCTCAACAACTGGAGTGGACATTAGGAGGAAAGGACCTCAGTGTTTGGATAAATGGAAGTCTGGAGAACAGATTGCAATGCGAAGCCGTCCGCAGTATGCTATGTATGCTTCGATGTATACTTGGACGTTTTGCACGGCTGCCTAATACGTGTATAAACCATAGATTCGATAACACAGTGCAAAATTGGGAACCATAGCTAAGATAGGGTATCAAGATGGTTCATTTTGCTGATGACATTGAATATTGTTGAATGCTGCAAGAGTAATTGGATGCCCTGTATCACTAATCTCAACTAAATCAGATGCCTTTCAGTATACGTAAATGTAAAATATTACAACTTATCCGGCAATACAAGCGTACATATAATATGGGTCATGCAAACTGGACGTGGACCAGCGCTGAGAAGGATCTCGGTATCTGGATTAATAATAAACTGAAAACGAATAGTCATTCCCAGAAAGTCTTTAACAGGGTAAGCGGTATCTTGGGAATGCCGAGGAGAATATTTGGGTGATTCTCCCAAGTAAAACGGAACGTTGATAAAATCAGATCACTGACGCTCGAGTTAGAGATACATTTGACCCATTTGTTGAAACATTAGTCGGCGCTAAGGCGTCGTTCTTGAAGAACACATTAAACGATGTAGCACGATTAAAAACAGCAATAATTGAGGATGAAGTACTAATGGACAGCTTCGATGTGAATGTCATGCTTATCAACGTAGATACTGAAAGTGCGTTACAGATAGTTAGAACGGCACTGGAATCCGAGCAATTAGCAGATCGTACAAATTCGAGCGTCCAGTTCATATTTATTTGGCAATTAAATAGAAAATAGATCGGTTGATGATATGTTAACTGATATCTCCATTACTGGTGAATATGTGTGGGGAAACATTAAAAAACAAGGCATTTAAACATAAATAAATTAAACGCTGATGGCACATTTGTTATCATAAAGCGGTCTTCTTCAAAAAATTGAACGTCTTTGACCCCAATATAACAGTCACTAAGAAGGTAGACACATGCACAGACACCCTAACCTTATTGGAAATTTTGGCGCAGATTGTACGTAAGAAGATGCTTTCGGTGAAATTACTAACTGGTCAGAAGAGGAATGCCCATTTTGCAATCCCGAAAAATGTACTGAGCTTGTAAACAAAAGGTATGCTTATATGCCATTGTTAAATAAGGTTCTTACAAAGACCAACGGTGTTAAAATACAGAATCACAAAGTGATTCTTGGTCAAGCACTCATTACGCTTATAAACGAACAATATATTTTGGTGCTCACATCCCCACCCCTTACACATCCATTGTATGTAAGGGATGGGGATGTGAGCACCATAATATATTGATACTGAAATTGTGTTCACTGATGAACGTCGCGATGAAATTATCTAGAATTAAGTCGACTGACTTGACTAGAGTGAAATACATCAAGTTTCAAGGCATCACCCTATCCAACAAACTAACTTAGACCCTCCATATAAAAGCTCTACTTACTAAAGTTCGTAAGCTTTCTTTTTATGCTTTTCGTCTTCGTTCTCTCAGCGTAGAGTCTAAGCTAATTTCTCACTTCATTTCCCTTATCTCATATACTGTTCTGTTGAGCCAAAAATTCACCCACACTTCTTACAAAAGAGTTTGTGTTGCTCAAAGTTTCGTCAGGATCCTCTCATGCGTGAGCTCCATTCCGTATGAGGACATGCTTGAAACATCCTAAAACAAGGCTCACTGAACCTGATCTTACTGTCTCCACCTGATGACGGCAAACAGCCAGAAACCGGTAGTGGTGTGTAAGGGATGGGGATGTGAGCACCACAATACGTTGGAATCCTAAAACATCATTTTTCATCTTGCGATCGGCTAAAAATTAGTATACTCGATGATAATTCCCTCCTCGCTGCTTGTGGATCTCCTTGATCGTCAATTTTTCTCAAAGACTCGTTCAAAACACGACATTTTGTTTTCTAGAACATCTTCATATTGGAGATCATTTATCGCATTTACTTTACGATACTTTTGTCGAAGAAAACTGCTTATCGAACAATAACGGTCGAAATTATCCCGTTAATATCATGTGTACATTTTTGACTTATGTGTAATGTGTACAGTATTCGTAGTGCGTGTTTTTGTAAAAACTGGTCTGAAGCTGACATTTCGAAAAACATTGAATAAAGCTTTGTTCTTCTTCGTCTTTTCTTCTTGCTTCTTCTTATTCTTCCATGAAGACTTCAGTCTATCGAAAACCTATCGATACATCTACGCTCATCTACCACAGATATTTCGGCTCAGAGCTTCTTCCGATTTCCATAAGACAGAATACGTGAGCAGCAATTAAAGTGAACGAAAACAGGCGAGAAAACGGTTCATGGATCACAATTATCAGAAAAGGTTTTGAAATCTTAACTCATCTTAATCTCACATTATCCAATTCAAAAAACATGCAAGAAGATGCCTTTACCAAGTGTTCATTTGTAACCAAATTTAATTTGAGTATTTTTGTAAAGTAGTTTGCCACGTCTGAAGATACATCAAAAATTTTGAATTTGACTCCATTTTAATGCTCTCTAATCGATGCAGCGGGTACACTCTCTGATGAATTGTCGCAAAGTTTCCTCATCTTACTTCAAAAGCTATTTCATTCACTTTTCCCACGACAGTTCGTTGAGAAACGAGAATTCTACAAAATTAGCGAGTAATTATAACATTGTTTTTCGGTAGCGCGTGTCGTATTGTATGATAAATCACATCTTGACTAATACAAATGGATCGCATAATTTAACCATGATTAATTAAAACAAAACCGTTTGATTAATTATGCATGAGCAGCGGAATGAACTGAAAATAAGCAACTGATGACTATCACCCCAAGTTACGACTCACTTGTGAGCCATCACTGGTACGCCACATCAACTGGCTCAAGCTTTCCAGCCCCCGAAGCGCGCCCCAGGTTTCGTTGGCGTGTATGAGAATGCAATCTGGTTCAACCAGGATAGAATCTGCGCGCGGGAAATCAAAACGAGAGTTCACAGCGTGTATGAGTACACCACATGAAATGAGAACAATGGTTATTTACTGCGCTAATCGCAATAAAATATCGTTACGATCGAGCTCTAATTTACTCACCTACTAAAACTAGTTAACTTATTGTGGAGGTGCGAAGTGCATTAGCGATGTGTGTTAATCACCAGCGTTTGGATGATATGAAGAACATTACCATCCGGAAGGAAGTGCGGAATCCACCGACGACGAGCGTCGTAAACGTTTAAAAATTCGGGTTTCGAAATGATTACATTAGAACGTTTCGGATGGCAATATCCTTGGAAACGTCAGTCGCTTTCGCGTGATATTCAATTCTTCATGGTCGGTCAAACAAATCCAAAGTAATGAGTGTTTAAAGTGAACCAGTTGGCAATTGGCAAATCGTAGCAAGGGGACAGCCATTAGTGGCATTTTAAGGACATATTTGTAGTCAGTTGATTTGTCTGTACAAGATGGATGTGGTTTTGTTCCTTTGATCGATTGGCATTCTCTTGGCTCGTGAGATTCGCGAGTGAACGCGATTAGCGGTGAAAATGTTGACCTCAGGGATTAATCGGTAAGAAATTAATAAGTGGGTGCGAATCACGGGGTTGACGTAGTTAACGTTGAGTCGAGTTCCTCGAAGCCAGGGAAAACAACGAAACAAATGTTGAAACCGTATGTAAAATTATGCCGTGTTTGACCTCACTCCACGCCTAAATTGGGACAGCTAGTAATCTCATAATTTGGTTGATTTTCAATTGTCTATTCCATCTACGAAGCATCCGTCGTATCTTGAACATATCTTGGGTGGACAGAGTGACTAATGCTGAAGTGCTTTCAAACGCTGGTCTTCAGAGCATGTTCACCCTAATAGAACAACGCCGACTGCGGTGGCTTGGTCATGTCTACAGAATGGAAAATGGTCGTATTCCGAAAAATCTACTCCATGGTGAGTTGCAATTATGAAATCGACCATTGGGCACTTGTGGTACAAAGACGTTTGCAAAAGAGATATGAAAACTCTTGACATTGACACCGCGAGTTGGGAAGAACTTGCTCTTGACCGATCACATTAGAAGCATTGTGTAAAGCCTCGTCTGCAAGCTGGGGAGGAGCAGATACAGCTCTTTGCTGGTAAACGTAGATCACGCCGCCGGCGTGCTGCTGACGCCCTACAACCGAGTTCTAACTATCGTTGCAAGCGCTGTGGGAGAGATTGTTCCTCCCGAATCGGATTACTTAGTCATTCAAAAAGCTGTAGAACATGAAAATTCATGCGATTGTGTTGTACATCCTTGGTCGACATCCACGGAAGAAGGCCAACAACAATTCGTGTCCATGTTTCTTGTGACAACATAAGCTGAACAACTATCGGTATTTACATGCTTCACCATTCAATACAAATCAATGCTTTTCACCTGATGTATATATGCATTGTATGTTCATGCGAGCAAACTTCTTTTCCATACTAGGCAAACATCGGCCTTGAAGTCAAAGCCATCACGGTCACAATTTGTCTCAAGGTCATTCTAACCCTGAAACAATCAACTTTTTTATATTTTATGCACAATATCGCAAGCATACAGGTGTTTTATCAAACATAATGCATTGGAGTTGCTAACGTGTACACTTGACATTAAACAATTTTAACACTCATGGCGAGATTAGGCAGCTGTGTTGGCACACTGTTATATCTATCTCTTTTGCTCAAAAAGAGAACACCTGGTTCACAGAGTTTTGAAACTAAATATGCAACTTTTACCACGAGGTACGAAATATTATAATGAGACGTAACTGTTAAAAAGATTATTAACAATGGCGCATATTTTATCATCTCTACAAACTTTCTTTTTCTCGAATATGATTCCTCGATCAGTCACAAGCCTGTCCAATCATTTGCAATCGAAAAATGTAATTACTCACATGATTCATCCATGTCGGGAGACGGCCAATCCTTTCCGTTTGACGTCACATCGAGCAAGATTTTTGTTACACCCGGTTGCTTTGAATTCCCGGTGTCACGCATATCGAAGTGTTCTCTATAACTCTTTGTTTTGTGTCTCAAATTCACCTGCGTATTCCCAAAATTCCATTCTTGTTTTGAACGCTCAAGGGAATACAAATTAGCGAATTTGGACAGTTGGGATTCTTTATCTGACCGTTGAGTGGAGTAGGGGGAAAGACCGACGCGGTTTGTGATGAGTTTATGACTGCGTTCGATTCCGGCCTGGACAGAAATTTGTACAACTATTAGGAGTTTCATGAAACAATCATCAGATCACATTTCTCCTGTTTCGGAGTAAACTCAAATTTGTGTTAAGACGATAATACTAGTAATACTAATATAATAGCGTGATATTTGGGCTCTTACTATAATTCAATTCCAGAATTATATCGACTGTTCAACAATATGTTAGGAATTTTTCAAAGAATATTTGGAGGATTCTTGCCCACGATGGAGTATGAAGTAGTCTGGGGTCCTTGACTGCGAAAAGATAACGTCCATATCGAAAAAGTCTAACACAAAGAGGAAACGTAAATGATGGCTCTTCGCAATGTTTGATACAACGAAAGATTTCGATATCTGGGTCTAGGTGACTTTACGAAAAGAGCGATATTATTCTTACATATAAAACTGGGCCTACCGAATGGCACCCACTAAGACACTTGTTTCAAGAATGTGATGATAAACTGACACGCGGACATACCCCACCCATCTGCATCCCAGATTCACGTATTGATTTCGGTGGAAAGTTTTGCTATGTGTGCTTCATTTTTCTGGAATTTCCAAACTCAACTTGTGGTTTTCACTCCACGCATGGCGTTATTTTGTATACTCTAAAAAAAGTTCTTACTACTGTTGCCCATCACCTGGATAAATTATTCCACCTTGGAACTTCCAGCAACATCCGTGGTCATGGTTGCAAGCTGGAAATACCACACTCCAAACGGAATTGCCGCGGATATTTTTACTCTTGTATTGGCCTCCTTCGGTCGATGTCGAACATGGATGTACATCACAATCGCATGAACTTTCTTGTTCCATGGCTTTTCGAATGACTAAACAGCGCTTGCAACGATAGGCAAAACTCGGTAGTTGGTTGTCAGTTGCACGCCGCCGGCGTGATCTGCGTTCAGCTTCCAAGAGCAGTATCTGCTCCTCCTCGGGCTTGCAGACGACGCTTTACACCATGTACTTAGACTTATACTCTGTGGTTATTGTAAATTGAAATGCTTTTTTGCAACCATAAATATAAATATTGAATCTTGAAGTAGGACTTACAGATACAAACTAACATCATTCGTGTGTCGTACATTTGTTATATTCTGCCTGTTATTTTCGCATTTTCATTCACAACGTTGAAATTATTAAGTTTTTTAACATAAATTCTTGAATCATTGAATGTTAGAGCATTTTTGTTTACAATAGTTGAGCGTCTACCAATTCAGATAACAGCGAATGATATCTTGAGCAATGTTGGGGCATTACAAAGTGCTCCTTCTAGCTCCCTTTTTAGCATGAAATTGTTCGAATTAACTTTGAACGACCGAATGTTACAGTTACTCCGTGTCTTCGCGATTAAACATAATGGTTCATTGGAAAAACACTTTTTCACTGTGATTACAATGTGTAACTTGATTCACAGCATCTCCACACTGTTTTAAAGACCACAAAAATCAATCATTCTATTTCCACACGAAGATGGAAAATAGAGAGTATCCGGTTTTGGTTTGTAACAACTGTGTTTTACTGTACCCAAAAACATTGACCTTGACACTTCTTCCGAGCGCGGGTGCTACGTGACTGCTCTTCTGTACCGTTGTAGACGTTTTGGCTACCGCGATAAAATCATCATTGCCCTAGGCCTTTTCTTCTACCTTTGTGTGATGTTATTGTAGTAGTCAGTCTACTATAGGTGCATACGTGCGAGGAATGTGAGCAACAAAATGTATTGGTTAACTTCTAATGACAACCGCTGTACATCCACTTCATCCACGATATTTCTGGATATAACTTTCAGAGTTTTCATCCGATCGGTTTAATTTTTAGATATCTATCTGAAGGTTTGCTACGACGGATCTGCGTATACAAGAACCATCGATCAACGACTTGTCGATATTCGTGTGCGTCACCCGTGGATTTTCTACAGTTCGTTCGTTTATTTGAATCGATTTTGTTTTTCTGCTATTAGATCAACCCATCATTGTTTACAACTGTCGGGAAGTACTGTCGAGAAATGCTCAACGTAAAATCAATGTAACGCCAACATTCTCAACGGGAGGCTGGCAAATTCGTGGCTAAATCGGGTAACGAAATATTTCTACAACTCGTCACTTTCCGTCAACTCCACACAATACTACACAAACCAACCGCAGCCGTATCGATTTTTGTGCTCTGATTTGTACTTTTGGTTGGCCCCACTAACATGATGTTCGCGAAACGTGCGTCGCCTGCATGAAAGTCGTCAGTGGTAAGGGCAAACTGTCACGTATCGCAACTGTTCCCACACATGGTTATACTTGAATGCCACTGTTGCACAGGGTTCGCACAACGAACCACGATGTTTAAACACAGAATCACATAGTGATTCGTGGTCAAGTACTCAAGGCGCTTATGGAATTTCGGGGGATGTGAGCAACACATCACTTTGTTCCTACACTTGTTACGCAAACTGTGATAACTCATTGACACCGGAGGCGTTATCGATTCGGAATGATAAAAACATGCCTGGTGTACGCTGCGTGTGCAAAATTGTTGAAATAAACCAAACGCAGGTTTAGCTGCTCGAACAAGTGTCGAGCAAATTAACCTGGATGATCGGATGCTGAGCTTAGAGCTCCTCATACAAACGTTGAAGGCATCGGTAGAGACTCTGGTCACCG
>JACCGJ010010188.1:0-12788 GCA_013407085.1 Atriophallophorus winterbourni
CAACATACCATCAGGCTGCTCAGACCTAGACATATTTAACAAAGTAAACTTAAATCCCATTGTACTAATATTGTATGACATCACAAGCCCAACTCGATGCATAGCACAATGCAGGCATGAACTATACGTAAGCGGAGATACTACCAGGCTGCTCTGACTTAGTCAGATATAAGAAAGAGCACACAGCATTGAGACTCTAGCGTGTTTGTGCACACAGCTTTGTACCAGCACAAATTAATTTAATGCAGTATTACTTGTGCCGTACACAATTACTGCACACTAATACCACTATTGGTACTACTCGTTCGAGGAGCTACATTGAATTCTTGATAGCAGATCATTGATTGTAGCGAACAACTTAATACGAATTTGCCCACTATCAACATTCCTCGACTAAACGATTCCGTCTAATAGAATGTCATCGATACAGCCAAAATCACTGGATTGTTTCCTAAGCCCCATCTCCTTCTTTTACTATCCCCTTCCTTTCCTTGACGTCTGGGTGCTGAACCGTTTCACTGAACACTTCACCATATAACTGCATACTAATATTGTCAACTTCTCTGATCATTTTAATTTAGGACTTTGGTTTTGCACCAGAAGACATTGATCTGGACAAATTCCGAGCTCTGAGCAATCTCATCTCATCCATCCATCGGGGTGATATTGAATTCGCTCGAAAGTGAGTCACCATTTGTTATTTTACACGTGTTTCAATCAAGAGTATGTTGTGTGTATCAAAACTTTTGATGCGATCCGACACGGATGTGCGATCTTGTAGTGTTTCAGTGATAAATTGATTTGCCACCGTTAGTAAGCGTCTCGCCGAAACGTGCTGCAGTCTCACCGTTCTTTCACTTGCTATTTTCGTTTCACATTTCTGTTTTAAGGAATGGTATGAAAGCGCAAGTGCCGCACAGTCAGAGACTGGGCGTGGGCTAAGATGCTGTCAGGTCGCCCAGGCCTAGACAGGCAGTGCGGCACAGTCAGAGACTGCACATGGGCTAAGATGGTGTCAGTTTGCCGAGACCCTTATATCTGTCTAAGCCCGGGCAACCTGACAGTATCTTAGCCCACGCCCAGTCTGTGACTGCCGCACTTTGCCTAGATCAGGCTTGTGATTTCATGCATTCATACTACTGCAACCCACGGGTAACTACTACTGTTAACTTGGTGTTTTAATCGAATTTTCACTTCGAATAGTTGGCTTTCCGAACACCAAGACAAGTTGGGCAATCAAGCGGACGAACTTCGCTACACTTTGGTCAAGCTTGATTTTCTTTCCGCCGTGCAACAACAGCCATGCGATACCACTGCGATACTCCGTCATGCACGTCAGTTGGTGCCTTTCGCGGAAACGTATGCTTCCGGTGAGTCGTTCTCCTTCGAAACGTCAACATATTAACACCTTGTTCACCATTGCAACATGTTGGGTTTTAGGCAGTCATCGTTTTATTTAATAAGCGTGTTGCTCAAACGAAGTACAGCATGGTTGATCACATACTTATCGTCGTTGTATATTTTCTTATTCGGAAGTGGTACATTATTCTGGCTTGAAGTTCATTATCACGGATGCCCAATCGTGCAGTATTTCCGTGCTACATGGCTAACACCGCTGCCTTGCGGGATACCCAATCGCGGGAAAGGCTTCGGGAGTAAACCCTGAGGAAAAATCTGGAGCAGAGTCTCGTAGACGGTTAGTTGGTGCAAACCACCTCTTTCTATCAACCCCCTGCCTCCTTGCAGGTCGCACTTGGTTGTGCAAAGGCTAGAGAAGCTGACTCGTACAAACGCCGAGTGGTGCTGGGGACGCTGCTTTGTACCCAAATTCCCAAGACACTTCAAACGAAGCCGACTCATCCTCCAGGAGGAGATAGTCGCACAAAAGTAAAAGTAAAGTAAATTGATTGGCGACCGGTACTGAGTTGCATGGTGAAACGCGCTGGAGTCTCACTACCATTTCTATTTTTCTATTTCTTTTGTCATATATGTCTAAGCCTGGGCAACCTGGCAGTATCTCAGCCCACGTGCAGTCTCTGACTGTGCGGCACTTTGCCTGGATCAGGCTTGTGCTTTCACATCACATCATCATCATCATCAGGAGCTGGTGATATATTCGAAGAAGCGGCAAGTTGACTAAAAAAGGGAAACCGGTTACTACAAGTGTTGACATGCAGTGTGAAAATAGTGAAAGCTTAGTGCAGGGAATCTGTCATTTTACCTGTATTATCATGGCTGCAATACTACCCGTTTCTCTGTATTCTTATGTTTTTTCTGCCTTATACATATTATACATATTTATATACATGCATACATACATACATACATACATATGTACATACATACATACATACATACATACATACATACATACATACATACATACATACATACATACATACATACATACATACATGCATACATACATACATGCATACATACATACATACATACATACATACTGATGTCCACTTATTTTGTGACGCGATGTACAGCCGCGGTGAAGCTTGGTGAGGTACATGGTTACGCTTCCGTACATGCGCGATTTTTTAACCGGAAAGAATCCTGACTCCTCCTCTCACGGGGACCAAATATTTGCAGCACTCCGAATACCCTCATGGTGAAAATCGCTTACATTGTCAACCTCCTAGTCATTGAAGAGAATATTATTCTGCCACACTGTCGTGCGACGAAAAACACAAGCACTGAACCCACCCTGGGTGAAAATGTTACTCCTCCAACACTCCCCATAGTCTTTTTTTTCGAATTCACGGCAGAAACACAAATTTGAATGACTTTTCCAATACGTTTTTTTACGTTCGCTGTTTCACAACCTTCAGCGATGTCCTTTTCTACCTTAATCTCCAGATTTTGAGCATCTCATGGGCAGCCTTGTGTTCCTCGGACGCAGCTTGAAGAGTACTCCGTACGAGGACTTATCATTCGACCCAATGGCCGTCGACTGTACCAGCGACAAGCACATTGGTGAACCAGTTTCCGAATTTCCCACGAATAACTTCGATCCCGTCCCGACGGACCCACAATCCAGCGACGCGTTGGTCAAGGCGGCACGGCTGTTTCGTGCGTGCTACTGTCATCGCCTCAACTTGTCAGATATCGATCCATTGTGCACGGTGTTTTGTTCCGGGTGTCGACTTCTCGGGCGTCAGCATCATCTACAGCGGGCCATCTCTTGTTTGTCCAAGTATAACAGCGCGGATGTGGATACGCTGCCTGTGAGTTTGTTCTCACTGTTGTTCGTTGTTCAATTTTCATTGCATGCAGCACGAAGGGGCTTGTTTTCAAACACACGTAACCCCACCCTACAGAGTATCAGATCAGGAGATAAAGGATGTAGATTTGGATTAGCCGACTGTCTTTGATAATAACATGCCGTTGGTGTGGTATTGTCCCGTTTCTTTTGGGTATACCATGAGTGTTATCCGTTGTACCATGTAGTATTTGTCCGAGTGTATCTGTATAGCTTGCGTTTGTGCACGCGGAACTAACCACTTAATGGTGGGTGGTAGGGGCTCTCTCCCCGGTGCTACCGCTTGGTAGCAATTGGGCTTTGTTTTACAGTGTGTTTCCTACTACTTCCGTTCAACTACTGGTGTACCCTTCAAGGTCAGTAGCTGCACTTGAGCCTTTCGTGAAATTCAGGGGTTTGCTAAGCGAGATCTTTCGCACCTCTGATCCCAAGCTAAATGTTCAGATAAAAAAGAGAAGGTTTTCTTACGAAACGTATCAAATTTCACCTTCAGCTTGACACTAGTAACACATCTCACACAAACGTGATTCATTTGACCTTTGGCGTTTATTAGAATGGTCCATTTTGCAACAGTGTGTCGATGCGAAGGGAATAAGGCATCTTTGACACAGGTATGGTATGGTATGAAAGCACAAGCCTGATCCAGGCAAAGTGCCGCACAGTCACAGACTGCACATGGACTAAGATACTGTCAGGTTGCCCAGGTCTAGACATGTGTGAGGAAGAAAAAAGAACAGGACATTGTAGTGCGACTCCCGCCTGTTTCAACATGCAGCTCACTACCTCTGACCAATCAATTTAGCATGGTGTTAGCAGCACAGCATAAAGTTCTGCACGGTTGCACATCCTTACAGATACAGGCAATGTGATTTGTATTGTATGAGTCTTTGATGACGATTAACGAGATATTCATGAGTGAAATATGGAGGACTTGATCGCTTATTTTGTTGTGGAATTGTTCAAGACTGTTTCTTGAATTGCTTCGTAAGTTATAGAGCTTGTGGGTGACTCCATTTTCCACCAGTGTGCCTGGATCCTGGCAAAGTGCTGCGCGTGGGTAAAGATGCTGCCAGCTTAGACAAATATAAAAGAAAATGAGAAAAAGTTCCTCGGTAGTAAGGCATGTACACTTGCGTGTATGTATGTATGAAAGCATAAGCCTGATCCAGACAAAGTGCCGCACAGTCATAGACTGCACGTGGGCTAAGATACTGTCAGGTTGCCCAGGCCTGGACAGATATAAGAAAGGAAAATAGCAATGGCAGTGAGACTCCAGGGTGTATTCGCATGCAGCTCACTACCGGTGGCAAATCTGTTTAGCAGAGTGTTAGCTGCACAGCCCATAACTGCTGCACGATGGCACATCCGTGTAACATGTAAAGGTTACTGCATCATCATCATCATCATCATGAAGCACAAGTCTGGAGCCAGACAAAGTGCCAAGCAATATGAAGCAGGAAAAGCAGATAAGCAAGCGCGTGGAAGAGGGACAGCAGGCAAGCGGAATACACAAAAGCAAATGCACAAAAAAGCAGCTTGTTTTTGTAGTTTCACTGCATGCGATTTTTTGGGTTTTTTTATATAAAATAATACCGAAAAAATTATGACACACATAATAAAATACACTGGCGCCACTGATTCCGGTTTGTAGCCATATCGCGTAGGGTTTCCAGCCAACTATTAGGTGGAGCTTTTGAACACCACCCAGGCAAACGAATACGCCCAACTGAGCCTAGCGCTACGGTGAGTTTTTTCATCCCAACGCGCCACGTCATGGACTGGCCACCCGATCTTTTCTCCCAGCTTCTGTCAGGCTCTGCGAAAAAGGCGCGGTACGGTAAACGGTGAGTAGGCATTCTTAATACATCGATCGCCGCACAGACTAGTAATCACACGTTTCACGCATTTTGGATTTCTGGATTTTACGAACTGTTAGCGTTTCATCCGTTAAAAGTTTCTCCTACAACATTGCCTTATTTGCCTACTTCTACACGTCGCGCCGATTTACCTCATCAGCTTTGAATGATGCACGTGTCGTGTCCTTGTCGCGCAAATCGAACCATCTGCAGTGCTTCCAGGTCGATGCCCGTACCAGGTCATTTCATCATGGGGTGAAATTCGTTTTAACATTTCACAACACCAATCCATCCGAAGTAGAATCGATTTTTAGGGGGAAAAATCAATTAAATCTCGTCGAATGTGTTATCGATCTGTTCAATCATTCCCGTTTCAACTGGCATTTACCACGAACGTTTGGGAGATGATTAACGATTATGTCGTTGGATCGCACTCCAAGGAGGCTATGCACGACAGTCTAGGTTTGGGCAACCTGACAGTATGTTAGCCCACGCGGCACTTTGTCTGGATTAGACTTGTGATTTCATGAATCAACAATGATACTTTGCATGGACACGATTTGGTTAACGTGCAGTACGTTTGTGCTACCTAGGTAACACCCCATGATAATTGGTTTACCAGCGGTAGTGAGCTTCAGTTAGCAATGCGATTGAGCCGCACTGTCGTCTTTTTGTTGTTTTTGTATCTGTCCAGGCTTGAACTTGTTGACAGTATTTTAGCCCATATGCTGTCTACAACTATGTAGCACTGCCTAAAACCTGGTTTGCGCTTTAATAATATTACTTCCGTCATACACACACGTCATTACATTTCTACGTTAAAGGCTTCCAGAACCTTGAACGCATCAGTCTTGTGTATTTCGCTATTTCCTTCCAAAGTTTATAAAATGCTCCCATATGGCGCTCGTCTCAAATAGCCTCTGAGAACCAAGTCCAACTTCTGGCCCGTACGAGTTGCTCCCCGAGCCCGGCGGAACTGCTTTTACCAACAGCAGAAGGGGCAGTGGCGAGTGACTGGCGCCCGTAAGCCAGTTTGCTTCGGGCAGATGGAACTCGTTAGCCTGGGAGGGCATTTCATTTAGGGGAAGGAAAACCCTGATTTTAAACCTCCGCTGCATTGTGGGATACCCGATCGCGGGAAAGGCTTCGGGAAAAAAAACCCGAGGAAAAATCTGGAACAGAGTCTGGTAGACGGTTAGTTGGTGCACACCACCTGTTTCTGGCAACTCCCTGCTGCGTTGCACTTATTTGTGCAAAGCCTAGAGAAGCTGACTCGAACAAACGCCGATTGGTGCTTGGGACGCCGCTTTGTACCCAAATTCCCAAGACCCCTCGTTGAAGCCGACTCATCCTCCAGGAGGAGATAGTCGCACAGAAGTAAAAGTAAGTAACTATGTAACACTGCATGAAACCCGTCATCACATTTCTACGTTCAATGCTTCCAGAACCTTGAACCCATCAGTCTTGGCTTTTTCGCTATTTCCTCCACACCGGGACAAACTGGCGGTACATCTTTGACTAATCTGCACTTCGCTTGACTTTTGATTTGTAATGTCATATATTTTTGTGCGCACACATGTCTTCCATCGCATTACCTCGTGTGATCATTAATTTGTTCAGATTGCCGTGGAACTGGACCCGCTCGCCCATCGACACAACATTTTCCATTGTCCGGTCATCAAGGAGGTGGTGTCCACCTCAAACGGTCCCGTGCGATTATCCTGCGGACACGCAATCTCGCGCGATGCATTCGAATCTTTACCGAACACCGATCGAAGGTGAATGATTATCTCCCAGAATATTTGGTTTGACTTGTCGTCAATGTTATTTGTCACATGTTACTTTTCAAAAGAGATTGATCCGAGCAAAACTCCCCTGAGCATCAATAATTAGGGACTTGGGTAATTGCATTACTAGTAACGCGTGTTTATATAAAAGAGATTTCAGCTTGTGTTTCTAAAGCTACGGTAGCTTTTCGTAACTTGCGTCATCGGTGGCGAGAAAGAGGCTCAATGGCAGGGCCTTTAAGGCTACAGTTCACCAGTTTTACTCCACGGATGTGAAACTTGGACACTGAGAAAAGAAGAAATAAGACGTCTGCAAGTCACTATCTCCGCCCCATCGGTGGAGTTACTTGGCACCATCGGATATGTAAGACAATTATCCGTTATAGAATCTTTGGTAGCGACGTAGATATCGAAAAACAAGTTAACATGCATGGACTTCGCGTATTGCTAAAGGGGAAATCATCGTTTTCCTAAAGCGGTTTTGTTTGCCACTGCTAACTCGGAATGGCGTCGTTGTGAGGGTGACCAGACTATGACTTGGTTCAAGCAGACCGTTAAACTAGCTGCTGTTGGTGCGACCTGTCTCCCAGGTCGGGACCCAGGAGATCAGAATTCGCAGTGGTTTCTTACCCCTGGTGATATGGCTCAAAATCGTGTTCAGTGGCGGTCTTGTTGTAGACATCTTTTCTTGTTGTGTTTGATTAATCTTGTCTGTTGTCAAGTGAAGTGACAAGGAAAGCTTGTTGTGATGCGTGACAGTGAAAGCCGCAACGAAACTGTCATGCTGATGTCGCTCCACTCGTTTGCTTGAATGCATGTTTGATTCCAGGTGTTAGAACCTCATCCCAGTGCGTCTGTGTCTAATCTTTCATAGGTTCTGTAGCTTTTTACGTCCCACTCTCCCCATATCTTTTCGAATTTTTTAAGGTCATGTTTGTATGGGAGTTAGCACTTGGTACTTGTTACCGGTGTAATGCTGTCGATGATGACGATTTCACACCTGTGTTTCACCAATGTGTGCTTTTCCCGTCCGTTTTAACCTGGGTTTCATGACATTTCGCGTGGATATCACAGTCAACGCTGTTGCACTTAATTGGAAATAACTCGATGATGTCTCAGCTGTGCTTTGCGCATGCGCTTTTAACCGCAACTCAGGCTGGTTGTCTTAGCTGTGTCCTAGTCATTTGCACGATGTGCATGCATGCAGCGTTTCAGTACTGCGTGTACTTTACTTTTGTGCGACTATCTCCTCCTGGAGGATGAGTCGGCTTCAATGAATAGTCTTGGGAATTTGGGTACAAAGCGGCGTCCCCAGCACCACTCGGCGTTTGTTCGAGTCAGCTTGTCTAGCCTTTGCACAACCAAGTGCGACCTGCAAGGCAGCGTGTGTGTTGTTGTTGGCCTCCTTTGGTCGATGTCGGCGATAGATGTACATGACAAGCGCTTGATGCGCCACAGAGTCTCGAATGACTAAACAGTCTGATTCGTGATGAACAATCTATACTGCAGCGATATACAGTGCTCGGACGAGCGGTGTCAGTTGCACGCTGACAGCTTGATCTGCGTTCAGTAGCTAAGAGCAGTATCTGTTCTTCCCCAGACTGCAGATGTCGCTTTAGACTATGCTGGCAATACCCTGATAAATTGATTTGCCAACTGTACTGAATTGCGTGACAAAATTCCCTGCTGTCTCTCTGCCGTATGTAACTCTGCCTTGATTCAGGCTTGTGATTTCATACCAAGTCCCCTGGAGGTAATTAACGAATGCTGAAGTGCTTTTACAAGCTGGTTGACAGAGCATGTTTACCATACTACGTTAGCGCCGCTTACGCCGGCTGGGTCATGTGTAAAGCATGGAAATTGGTCGTATTCCGAAAGATCTACTCTATGGGGTGTTGAATTCGGGAATTCGATCATTGAGCACACCGCACTTACGGTACAAAGACTTGTGATAATGAGATGTACCGGCCTTGACCTTACCAGTTGGAAAGAACTGGATTTCGACTGCTCACTTCGGAATCACTGTAAAGCGTCCGAGCTTTGGAAAAGCAGATACAGCTCTTGGCTCCTGAACGCGGAACACGCCGCCGGCGCGCAACTAACGCCGACTCCCGACTCTCGGACTGTTTAACCATTCTAAATGCTGTTGAGCTGAAACCCCCTTGTGCTTATGATGTACATCCATGATCGATATTGACCGAAGAAGGCCAACCACAACACCTGGCAACGTATAGCGTTAGAATTCAATTTAATTGGCCGCTTTCTTCATACAAGACTACGGATTCGTTGGCCTTTAAACTGGATTGTTAGCATTAACTACTGTTCTTCATCTGCCACGTTCGTGTATTTATTTTCTACTTTCAGAGCCTACGGCATGGGTCAATCTAACAGGTGAGCAACCGAATAATCGACTTTCTTCGGATTCTGTCATATGATTGATTTCGTTGTCTTTATCACAGACTGGACTCTCCTTGTGTGTTTGCTATCACTTGCAACTTTTTTCCGTGTGTCATAGTTCATTTAGTTGTTCCATTGCCTTAAGTTAAGGTGCACCTCTCACATTGCCATCGTCTAAGACGGCATCGAGGTTGTCACGGATGTGCAATCGTGCAGCATTTTTGTTCTGCGCAGTCAACATCGTGCTAAATTGATTTGCCACCGATATGGTATCGTATGATATGAAAGCACAAGCCCGATCCAAGCAACGTGCCACACAGTCAGAGACCGGTAGTCAGCTGCATGCGAAAACACGCTGTGCTCACTGCTAATTCTATTTTCCTTTATCATATATGTCTCGGCCTGGGCAACCTGACAGTATATTAGCCCATGTACAGTCTTTGACTGTGCGGCACTTTGCCTGGATCAGACTTTTGATTTCACAACAGTATAGCATACAAGCCATTTTTTGGTGAATTAAGTTGTTTTTAGCCTCCTCTTCTGTCCTTCTGCGATTTCGACCATGATGTACATCAGGTTCTACAGCTTTTTGAACCGAATTATCACATTCCGTACCTTGGTTTGTGCTCTCAACCGGTTCAGGTTGAAAAGCTTGCCATCACTTCACGTGTGTAGGTAAATGCCTTCAGTCCTCATCCTGAAAGCGTGCTTCAGAAGCAGAGCAAAGAAAATGCCGAACCGCGTGGGAGCAAGAACACACCCTTGTTTGACGCCTCGGCGAATTAAGTTTTATTGTTTATGTATAAATGAAATTACAAGCATGGATCCATGCAAAGTGCTGCACAGTCAAAGAAGAGTCTGTCAGGTTGACTGGTCCTAGATAAATATAAGCGAAATTGTATTGGGATGATCGGTGTTTGATAAATTGACTGTTCGATTTGAGGAATGTGCGGTCAAATCTATCTGTTTGGTGGCTGCGTGCGTGTGACAAAAAACGGAGTTTCTTCATTGTTCAACGTTACTCGGTTAACCGATGAAGAAATTATAAATGAACTTTTCTTCTACGTGCCATCGCGCTGAGACTGAACCTTAACGTGGTGTGATGGTTTGTGTACCTCTATGATCCATTGAGCTATGCTGGGTGGTGCTCTCCGAACACCTTCAGAGTCACTCATACGAGGAAGGTCAATGGTGTCCCCATGATCAGATATCGCAATGGCTAGTTACGCTTCTAGACATGCCCCGAAACCGTGGTCAATGGCGGTCTAGCACTAAGCATCTTCTTGGCCTGTCTGCTCAACCTTGTAACCAAGCGGAGTGACGAGAAAAGCTTGATATGATGCATGACAGTGAAAACCCCAAGGAAGCTTCCATGCTGATGTCGCTCTACTCGTTCACGAAACTTGTTTGAATGCATGTTCTATTCAAGGTGTAGGTACCTCATCCCAATTTGTTTTGTGCTTACTCTTCTATAGAATTTGTAGTTATTTCAGTTCCATCTTTTAGGATTTTACTTTTTCATGGTTGTGTGTCAGTTGATCATTTGGTGCGTGCTGACTGTGATGATGATGATGATGATGATGATGATCGACGTGTCTTGCGTGACCTGTCAATGAGGGTCGTGCTTAGTACCATTTTTCCGTCTCCCATCAACTCTTTTGTTTTCACCAATCTTGAACATGTTGCCATGTGAACGAAGGACGTTTTACGGCCCGCTGCTTACTTTGATAGTTGCGCACTTTTATATATTTTGAACTTTGGATATTTTACTCGACAAGTCGAAAAAGCTTTAAATGTATACCTACATAATTTGATATGAAATATCATACTGGCTTGCGAACCCGGTCCAAGTTTGTTAAACCCCCTTCCTGGTTTTATTATAAAATCTCTATTATTATTATTATCCGCCTCCTACACTACTACTTTGCCAATGGATGTCTGTTCCCCGTTTTCAGCAAGGTCAAATGCCCTTATTGTCCAATCGAGACTTTCAAAAATCAAGCGATGGACCTTATTTTTTAATCCTGGGCACGCACACGTCCCCACGGAAACGCCTAATCTCACCCGCAGCGCAGCACACATACTCAAGGATCATGTGATTGTGTCTCTCTTTTTCTCGTCTCGCACTCGGCTACAAGATAACATTGCCCTCCGATAATTGATATTGTCTTGTGCTGTGTTTGATGATTACAAAAATGCATGTAATTTATTAGTCATTTTGTCCTGTCGATTATTTCTGTTGGGGGGAGTGAGGTTGTCTACAAGCTTTTCTATCAATGTCTGTAAGAAGTGGCGTTCAAAAAGATTGCATTCGTCCGGTCAGGTTATCAGCTTCCGTTCTGGCTTAAATGCACTTGCACACCCATATCCCTTGCAAACTGCCACACAGTCAGACTGCGGTCGGACTAAAATATTTTTAGCTATCAGCTTAGGCAGATGGAAGAAATTTCAGCGTGTTTCCGCATGCAGCTCACTAACTGGTGTTACCAGTACTCTACACTAAAACTGCACATCGTGCACCCACGAATTGTAATGCAACAAAAAAGGGAAATCCCATCGGTGATTGTACACAGGAAACTGTTGCGAACAAACTTTAATTAACGTGTGTGACCCCTAGTGTGCACACTGAGTACTCAATGGAGCTAATCAGTCAGCAGATGTCATTCACACCTGTCAAGACCAAACCAATTGAGGGATTATACGGCAAGTAGGGGTGGTGGTGCGTCGGTTAATATTGATCCTTAACGAGTGCAGAACCTACCATGGGCTATAGGTTCTTAACTAGCTTACGATTGGCCAGGTACTTGTACTTGTGTGCGACTGTCTACTCTTGGAGGATGAGTCGGCTTCAGTGAAGAATCTTGAGAATTTAGGTACAAAGCGGCGTCCCCAGCACCACTCG
Organism: Atriophallophorus winterbourni; assembly: GCA_013407085.1. Taxonomy (NCBI): domain Eukaryota; kingdom Metazoa; phylum Platyhelminthes; class Trematoda; order Plagiorchiida; family Microphallidae; genus Atriophallophorus; species Atriophallophorus winterbourni. The sequence goes on from JACCGJ010010188.1 coordinate 12,214, forward strand.
GCGTTTGTTCGAGTCAGCTTCTCTAGCCTTTGCACAACCAAGTGCGGCCTGCAAGGCAGCAGGGTGTTGCCAGAAAGGCATTGTGTATATCAGCATTGGCCAGGTGAATGAAATTTAAGCTTGATCTCAGTCCTTACTCACACCCTTGGTCTGACGAAGCTTCTGAGTCAGAAGCGAAACGTTACCAATAAACTACTCTCACCGATTCATTACAAACTCTTTTTTTATGATTATCATTCCCCGATCGGTCACGAACATTTTCCATTACATTGCCGAAACTTTCATTATCCTTTTAATACATCTGTATGGACCTGGGTACCGTAAAATGTATCTGTTTAGGTGTAGACTACGCGATTCGTTGGCACAGTGCTTGTGATTTGCTACCTGTAGTAACTCAGACTTTGTGCAATGTGTGTGGCACTAACTCACACCGAAATTGTGATTCCCATGCGCGTTGGTAAATGCACTGCATTTTGTAACATTCCAATTAAGTGTGGTGCTCGCTCAGGCTATGATCTGCATTCTGCCTACCTTTGGCTCGCTTGGGTTAAATATTACAGTTAAGTGGTGGTGGT